>JAKSZP010014874.1:0-80129 GCA_022478985.1 Massospora cicadina | reverse complement strand
TTAAGGACAGCTGTGCTACTGGCATTATGGGCTTTTCACTGGTTCTGATGAGCCCATACTGGAAGTCCAGTCCTCTTCTAATCAGTCATTTCCATAACGGTCATCTGGATAAGTATTTTATACCTGTGCGGTGCTGGCTTAAATAAATTGTAAGCTTTAATTTTAAAGCTTATCTTTGCCAAACTTCCTTTCAGCTCCAAAAGATTTTGTAACCAGCAAACTGAGGCGTGGTCAGTTATTACAAATGAAGTGCACCTCAGTGGTATATACTAATATTTGCTTACATGCATAAATTATGGCCTCACACTCCTTCTCAGTCACAGTTTAATTGCATTAATGAACATCTTAGATCAGGTACACTAACCCTTTGGGTGCTCTATGCCTCCAACCTTAACTTGTATTCTTACCGCCCCTATGGCGGTGAGGGATGTATACGTTTGGTTAGTAGATGACTTAATAAAATTTTGATACATGAGTATTGGCGCTTTAGTTAGGCAAAGCCTTAGTTTGTCAAAATCTAACTAACAGTTCACTGTCCACTCAAATTTATGCCATTTCTGAGGAGTGATACATTTTCATATCTTTTATTAAATCCTAATGAACTAGTTGTAATAACTAATCATTCTAGGAACACCTGAATGTCACGATTCTTACTTGGCCACATATTTGTTTGAGGCCTAGATTTTTACTTGATGGGCCAGAATCCATGATTGTCATTAACAAACCCATAAATTAAAATTGTTCAAAGAAAGAGTCGCAAAAGAAAGGCTTGTTTTAATGTTCAGCCTCAATAAGGCAGCGGAAGGCTTTCTAGGTCTCGCAGGTGCTTGTTAAAAGCTCTGGAAAAAACGTTTAAATTGTTTTGTAAACTAGAGCACAGGAGTTCTTGAGATTGCCTATTATACTGCCCATTGCTCGCTGAAACGTTGTCAGGCATTACACACCCCATGTGGTATCCAAGTGGGGTGATAAAGACCCTGAGAAGTTATTATAGCGCACTTCTCCTGATCACTTATTTGAAGTTCAATTTTCAATAGCCAGAAATTAAAACTTTGTCTGAATAGTATTGCGCGCCACCCAAGATTTAGTTTATGGACAGCAAATCCTACGCTTGAACAAGGAGAGCTTTCCATGGATTAAGAAGGGCCCAAATAAGACGGATGTTCCTCTTAATAGCAAGGATGATTTGGACTATATAGTAGATGAGAGATGAAGCAAACTACCCTCTGAAGGTGTCTCCCCTTCTGGTTCTTTCAACCACTCAAGAGCTGTTGGGAGGGATTAGGGGGTATAAGGAGATGGTAGAGAACAGGGGGCAGTATCAGACGCTAAGAAGTCTCCTCCTACAATGTGGAAAAATCAGTCATTAGGTTTGAGTCTTACTAAAGGGTTTACTTAATTTAAATGCAAATAAGACAAGCAAAGCTGATTCGAGCTTGATGACTAATTTCCATTCTTTCTGATGTATAGTTAGTAGGACAAAACCATACCCAATAGGTTTGAGCTTTTTAAACCCATTTTATTTGGTTTGTTTTGAGCCTATCATCCCTGACCTTGAATACACCTAACAAATCCCAGAATAACAAAGGTACAGTCATCAGCCAGGCCATAATTAGGTTGAAAAAACGGTAAAAAATTTGATACCAATCTGAATGAGGGTCAGTGCATTTGGACTCTTGAAATTGTCCCTCAACGTTAGAAAAATACTAGTTATTGTCTGATTCTATGTTACGTTTTATTAGGCATTAGTTAATACTAATGTACATTTTCTTATTCCTTGATTAGTTTATAAAGGCAGCAGGCCCCAACAGGCTGAACTGGTGGTTTTTCACCATATTTTTGATAAAATCCCTTAAAAATATAGTTTACTATCTAAATTTAGTCCTGGTATCTATTATCAGCCATGTTTCAATTTATGGAAGGCTCAGGCCATAGGGCTTTTTTACCTTCAATCAGACAAACTCTAGTTGATGACTGTACCTTTGTTATTCTGGGATTTGTTATGGGTGGTTAATCACCTGGAATGACTGCTCGGATATATTTTCATCAGCACAATCCAAGACACAAGCAATCTAGTGTACCATTAATAAAAGGATAAGGATAAATCCTTCCTAGTATTATTTTTAAGCTTCCTATATTAAAAACCACTTAAGAAGATCTATCCTCTTTTTTTGATAATCAAAACTAAGGAAACTAAGGACCCTTGGAGGGCACTAACATCCCCTGTTGCACAAGCTAGTTAATTTCTATATTGACAACATCATCAGCCGCCTTTTAATGTCTAATGGGATGCTCACAAATCAGAAGATGACTACCAGAATCAATATGGTGTAGCACATCTTCTGAACAATACAAAATGCAGTTGTCTTCAAAAAAATTACCTTATACTTTTCAAAAAGGCCAGCGCTTGCTCCTTTCTTTAGTCAAACCAGAAAGGTGTTCCTAATGTACCAATGAACACACGGATCAGAATGCTATGCCTGCAAGCAAAAGTTCATCCAGATTACCAAAATCATGGAACAATGATTTTTATCAACTGGTAAAATATTAATAAAAGCGTCAATATGATGTTGCTTAATATGAATTTAAGAATATAAGATAACTAAAAGCACCTTAATATCGCCATAATTAAGAAGAATATACCAAGGTGCAGCAACAGGTTCTTGTTTTTTATTGGCAAAATGAAATAAGCTCTTGCCATATAAACCTTAGTGAATTTTTCATTAACTTCTGTCCTTAATATATTTTTCTGGCTTCAAAAATGCTTAGATAAGATCAGGCCTCAGCGTAATTTTCATTACTCCATACTTTTGTTAGGCAATCGCGGTGTATGGCCACAAAATTTTTTGATAACCAAATGGCACCAAACCACCTCTAAAGGCGAGATTTACAAAGGCCTTATTTTGGGGTGTGAGGCCACTGCACTTTTTTTTAGTACTAGATGGTCCCAACCCGAGGGGCCACTACACTTTCAATTTATAAAAAGCGGGAGAGTTTGGACCAATATTTAAACCTTATTAATCCTCAAAACAGGCTTAATCCATAAGACCCTATAAAAGAGATCCTAATAAAGAATTATAATTGTAATTAAGTAACACGATGGCTTGAGTTGATACATTAGTGAGCTGAACCTCAATGGCAATGCACTGTAGGCACCTTCAGATTTAGTCAATGTGGGCTCTACCGTTTCATAATGTTGCATTGGTCAATATTGGCGTAGAAATAAATCTTTTTACTAATTTTTTGGTCACAAAATTGTACATTGCCCCACTATTCATAAGAACTCTTACTTTGAGCTTGTTTACTGTGATACCAAGGAAATTCCGCTTTGAATAAGCATCTGATGAGTTTATTATGTTGACAATGAGATTGTCAGCTTGACTTAGATAAGATTGTGATTCTTTGCCTAGTCTAGTACTTGATTTCTTCAACTCTCAATTAGTATATCCACTTGTACCCCATCCAAAATGAGGGTATCACTTAATTGTAAATGGAAGCTCTTGTTACTCTAGTTGTTAAATGTAAGGATCATAACTAACTTAACTGATGTCCTAATGTTACATACTGAAGGCAACTGTAACGCATGAGGAGCACTTTCTGTGCCTTAGCCAGGATAAGTATCCATTATGGACCAAGAAATAGATCAAGAAGGCCTCTCCCCATCACCTCCCAAGCGATCTATCCCATGTGATAGATGAGAGATAGGTGAAGGCCTACCCTAAAGGTGGTCACTTTTCCCCCTTTTTCATGACCAAGGAATTAGTGGTGAAGATCAAGGGTGTTTCAGGAGGTGGTGGTGGCCAGAGACCATTTCCGCAGCAATGTTGCAGCTTCCCTTGCCAGGAGTCATCCCACCGTTTGAGTTGTGTTAGTAGGAGCAACGCGATTTGGTCTTTATTAAATTGTTTAATTCAACCAAAGACTTAAATTGTTCCTCTGACTTTACCCATGCTGGCAGTGAAGATGAGTATGCCACAACTGGTTATAGTGAGCTGGATCCTTTGATTAAAATGGGACTGCCCCTTTATGCTTTGGCTTTGGGTGCATCCTGTCAGCTGTTGTGTGGTTGCTGCCAGCTTACAAGGAAGAAATGTGTGGGAAAAAGTTTTGCAAAAAACTTTTATACTATTCTGGGCATCCAAGTCAGATACAAATCTACATTAGTATCTACATAGTGTGTTTATTACTATTCTATAATTGTGAAGATATTCCCCAGGCATTAATGCCTTTTTCGCTATTTCCACATGGTGAAATTATAAGGAAGCAGTCCTCAACAGGTACTACTGTTACTCCATTTTATTACTCACTCTCCTTAGTTTCATTGTAATGAATTTTTTGATTTTCATAATTTAATTAACTAAATTGTTTCATGACACCAATTTCCAGCTAACTGAGCCAATTTTGGGATTACTTGGAAGATGAGGTATTACCCCTATTCACTACCAATTAAATTGTGTGGATGGATGTATCAGCGGTGTTCTGTGTGTTGCTCTGGGTGATATTATCCTGAGCGCTAGTTAAATCTTGATTATATCAGCAAGCTCTAAGGCAGCAACAATTTGGATATCAATATTGCATCCTTAGAGATTAATGCAGGAAACCCAATGTTAATGCTGGGTTTTTATATTACGTTTCAGACGTAATTGAAAATAGTTAGTTTTTAGTAATATATAATATTTACAAGAGCTGTTGAAAAATATAATATCATTCTTCTATTATGACTTGTCTTTTTTCAGATCCTCATAGTCTATTGGTAAAAAACTGGTATCATGGGCTTAGCATCATTTCAGGGCAGTTCCTAACGTAGTGAACTACCTGATTGCAGATATGGCAAATAACAAAATATCATCCATTTTATCAGAGATGGCCTATAAGACTAGTTAAACTCTGATCACGAACTTTCCCTTAAGATTTCGCAAGGCTCCAGTTTACAGGGGTGGGGCGCCAAATATAGTTCCTTGACAAAGTAGATACCTATTTGGGTAATGGTATGTGTTGGAAAATTTATATGACTAAAAGATAAGCCTAGATTATCAATGGCAGATCATTGGTTATCCATCAAGATCGAGGTACCATATTTAATACATACCAAAATTTAGTATAGTATTTGACGCTAAGCAATTCAAACTTGGCCAAAATAAGGGTTTGGCCAAAAACTCCTAATAATGAGATGAGAACGATGGGTATTGGAGAAGCTGAATAGCTGCTTAGATGGGCAAAAAGCTGCTGGAGAGATAAGTGAAAAGGAAAGTGATAAATGAGGTGGAGGAGGTCTTTGATTATTAACACAAGTGGATACTACATTGCAGTTGAAAAATAATGGTCAGGGACTCTGCTGTTAAAAATAAAATAGTTTGCGCTGAAGCTTTTGGCTTCAGTATATATGTTGTTACAATCGTTCATGGAATGAAGAGTTAATATTATCTTTCCTTTGCATCATTGGTAATCCTTCCTGTGCAACCCTTTAGAGAATTTTAACCAATTTTACCAGATTTTACAACAGTGGAGCTCACTACATGGGGACCGCTGAAACAACCAATATGCCAAGTTTTAGATTTTCATTTAGATCAAATCATCTAACCTATTTACCAATTTATTTGACAATTGGTAATAACAAATTAATATCTTGGCAACAGTCGCCAACTAAAAAAATTCTCATAAGGAACCATCCCTTACTATATTGATCAAGAATTTGAGGAGGGAACAGTACCTGATAGTCGAATTATTGCAATAGGACATTTAATGTCTTGATAACAGTCACCGACTAAAGATATTCTCGTCAAGAATCATCCTAAATATATTATGAAAAATTTGATTTGGGAGCAACAAATGAAAGTTGAAATATAGTGAATCAAACAGAGAGAATGGATGGGGTGTCATCAGAAACTATCTAGGCATTCTAGACTCAAGGAACAAATGGTAGGATTGTCATTGGCCAACACAATTGATTCAATTGATATCAATTCCTGGCACCAATAAATTCATCGCCAAATACTGAGTATTAAGCTACCTAAGAGAATCATGGCAAGGATACCGATGAGATTCAGTGCCTAAAACATAAGGGTCAATCCAGTATAGGAGAACAAATAATTCTCATCAGACAGCTGGAAAGGTTGTGCGCTAATTTTACTATAAAAAACCCCATAAACCTTAATGAAATTAGATTAGAACTTATATTAACTTAGTTGTTTATACATTAGTTTATTAGCATTTCTTTTGGTATCTGAGTGCAAGGATCAGATATCCTTAGGTTGTTTTTATCAAGTCTCCACTTGGCTTTGCATGAAGATCATAGGGAATTGTTCCCTAGTAGATCAAAAATATCTTCAAGATAAAGAAGCACCTGTCTATCGTTTGACCCTTTACTCAACGTTGCTTTTGAGCAATCAACAATAATAATAGTCTTCATAATATTATTGCCCCAGCTAATACATTTTTTAAGCAATCAACGAAAGTGGTCAAGAATCTGTATAGTTGAAATCAGGGCGCAGAAGCGAGCTAATGTCTAGCGGCCCAGATTTTGCTAATTGGTGCGCACTACAGGAGGTAGTTAGTTGTCAAAAGCCAATTTAAACCACAACGTCTTATAAAAATGAGCTTAGGAAGCTCTGAAATGATTTAATGCCATTCAATCAGAATGTGCTTAGCTCATCATCTCAAGCCAATGTCAATACCTTAGAGGAGCGTGTAAATAAAAAAGAGAAATGCCCAAACAAGTGGGAAATGTGAATAATGACCTGTGTAAAAAAGTTGCATCTTTGAAGTGGAAAGAGGGTGAACTTATTAAGGAATTTTTGTTTTAAAAGACCAAATATGAAGCAGACTGAGAACGCATACAGCTTCACCATGAGAATATGGAGAAAATGATGAAGCATATTGAGGAGTTGGAAAATCACAAAATGTGATTGTGCGCAATTTGAGGCAAATGAGGCCAACGAAAATACATGTGAAACTCCTGTCAGGAAGACCTCTCAGCCCCAAACTATGCCTAAATTATTTGTTGGTGTGTTGGAAGACTCCCAAGTCCACTCCTATGGCTACCCGAGTCATTGGGCAAGAATTTCCTATGAGTGGAGCAACTGAGGAATTTTTAAAAATGCCAAAGTTGCCCACCTTTCAATGTGATAATGCCCCTGCACATCTCCATCTCTTTGAGATGACCATGTTAGGTTATGCGGACCATCAGAAAGCGGTGACCATAATAAACTGTTTTAGCACTGATTTTCAAAATCTAGTGCTACCTCAGCTTAATGGGGACAAATGTTCATATGCTGAAGCAAAAGCAGCGATCATGTTAGTCTTAGAAAGTCCTACTCAGATGGTGGATCGCAAACAGGAAGTTCATGAGTATACAATTATGAAAGGACAGGACCCTGGCTAAAATTTCTAATTGGCTTATCAAGAATCCCCAAGCTTGGTAGGGCGAATGTGCTGACTGACTTTGATGCTCTCATAGCCATGCAGACGGCACTTCGTCCCTGAAAAGAACTGCATCATATTAAGGTGTAACACTAATAACTCAAACAATGACCTTGCAGATGGTGGACCATCTGATGATGCTCGGAGCAACGTTTAATGCTCCCAATAGCACTACTAAAGTAATCCAAACAAAGGCTCAAAGTATTGTCAAATTTGCTAAACCATCTAAAGAATCTAGGATTTAATTGTAAATAAATTAAACCTGAAGCTCAATTAAAAGCAGATAAATTGTCAATCCACTGTAAAAATGAGTGAAACCTGGCCATGTAATTTCCCACTGTCAGGAAAAAAAGCCAAAAGATCAGAATAATCTCTTTCAGACCAAAGAAACTGGTTCAGATTTGGAAAAAGGACAGCAGTATAGACCAAGGATGTTCTAGTACTTCTGATAAACCTGTCCCATATGATATAATGAATGATCAGCTTTAATACCTCTGACATATTTGTGGATGACGATGCACCTGATCCGTTATATCAGGTGGTTAACCTAGATTTTAATGCGATAACTTGAGCTAAAGCAGAAAGTAAATTGACCCAAAATCATTAATGAGGCTGCTTGACCCTATGCAAAACAGTTAGTGGAGAAAATCAGATCCGCTGAGAGCCCTGAAGACTTAGTCAAAATGAAGTTGGATGAGCCAAACGTTTCCTTACCTATAAAGTGCAATTAAGGAGTCATTCCCTGCTTTATCCGCTCAAATAATTCACATACTTGATTTGGTTTTATAAGGCTGTTATCCATACAGAAAATACTTAATTGCAACACTCAGAGTGTACCTATGTCAATATTCTAGTCAATAGGATAAATGTGCGAGCAACAATTGATATTAGAGCGCCAATCAACATTGTTTACACCAAATTAGTGAAATGCATGAAGACCTTACCATATTTAGCATTAAAAAGAGTATGGAACTGCCAGACCAGACATTACCATCTCATGTGGAGCCTTAGTATACTACCACATTGGTTTAGAATTCTGGTGGTGTCATTCCTGCCATAGTGCTGGACAATCCAAAGATATGATATAATTATTGTGATGGATTTCCTGAAGAACTATGGGTTAAGATGTGAATTTAAAAAAACACCCTGATGATACTGGGGCAGACGTTGCCTTTGGTGCACCAGTTGGAGGGAGAGACTCCGCTGACAATGAGAAATTGTTTTGACACTTGATTTATAACAAAGGTATTATATCCATTTGCCATAAATTAGTTGGATGAAAAATGGAAAGCAATGTCGATGGAAATTAATGAGAATTGTGGAATGTCTTTAATGATGAAAGTAATGAGCACTATTCCGCTAGGATCCAGGATCATAGTTAACACTGGGGTAAGAATGAAACTCCCAGAACAGCTATATGGGAAATTGTCAATCCACGGAGAAAATTGAGGATTGAACCATAGGTGTCGCCAGGGATTTTAATTCCAGGTCACAGAGAAATATGAGTATTCTTAGCCAAACTAGGAGTGAAGCCAATGAAAATTGAAAAGAATTAGATCATTGCATTTCTATACTTGCTCAAGACGGTGGAACATAGTGCATTTCATAAATTATATCATTTTGAAATGGGATTACCAGCGGAAAAAGCTAAAAATGTCAACGTATTAGTTTATTGTGAGCATCTAGCTGATCTGACCAATAATTCAGCAAGAGGATGTGCTCCAATTATTTAGATAATATTGTGAGATATTCACTCAGAAAGATGATGACTCGGGATGTTCAAAAAGCATACTCTACAAATTTGATACTGGGTCTATATCCACCAATAATAATGAGACCTGTTTGAAGGTCAAGAGTTGCAGAAGCAGAGGTCAGCGATAAAATCAGCAAGTTAGTGGAACATGGGTTACTCATTCCATCATCAAGTCCACGAGTAAGTACAATCCTCTTGGTGAAAAAGAAGTATAGATCAAATTAAATATTAATCATTTTATCGCCAACTAAATAAGATCACTAAGAAAGACTCCTATCCACTGCCCCAAATTAATTATATGCTTGATTTTTAGGGAGGCAAATTACTTTTTATGGACCTGATTTTGGGCTATTGGCATTTGATTTGCCAAAAGAAGATAAGGAAAAATGTGTGATAATTATCATGCTAGGACTATATCAACTGACCAGAATGCCCCAAGGTTTATGCAACGCGCTGGCAACTTTCAAGCATGGTATGGATTCAATACTCAGTAACTTGAAGTTATCCTGCGTGATAGTATACTGAGAAATATTAACGCCTTTAGCAGGACCTTCACAGATCACTTGGAGCATCTGGAGGAAGTTTTTAAGCGTTTTGCAATAACTAATCTACATATTAAGCTGAGAAAATGCAATGTTCAAAAAAGAGCTCAAATACTTAGGGTTTTCATAAACTCTAATGGATTACAACTACAACCCATGAAAATAGAAGCTATTTAATGAATGTTAATCCCAAAAAGTGTTCAGGACATTCAGGTTTTTGGGAATGGTCTGATACTATTGCCAATTTTATATTGACTTTGCTGGAATTGCTGAGCCTTTATTATGTCAACTAAAGGATCCAAAAAATGGATTTATGTGGAACAATGAGGCACTGAAGTCATTTGATAAGCTCTAAAAATACCTCATGACAATCCCAGTGTTGAAATACCAAAATTTTAATCAAGAATTTATAATCCAAGCAGATGCCTCATTGACGGCAATTGGAGCCATCCTAAGTCAATTGGATGACAATAGGGACAAACATCCAGTAGCCTGCATGAGCAGAACCCTGTCACCAGCAGAAAAAACTATTCCATAATAGAGCAAGAGTGATTGTCAGTAATCCATGCCTGTAAATAAATTTTGAGTATTCATACATGGGACGCACTATAAAGTTGTAACTGACCACTCATTCCCTGAGCTGGCTTCATAATCTGAATTAACCAGAAGGCCAATTGGCAAGATGGTCTTTAAAGCTGCAAGCATACGATTTCAAAATTATTCACAGGGCTGGAGCAGTGCATCAGAATTATGAATATTTGTCTTGATTGCCAGTTGAACATGTGATATATCATAAGGCTGATGCGCTATTTCAACATATGATCAAAGGAGATATTGTGGATGAACCCACAGAAATTTTGAACGCACTACAAAAAGCAATGGTAGATACAAAATTTAAAAACAATAAATTATATAAAAAGATTGAAGAAAATGAATTTTATTTCCTATACCTCTGGAATGAGTAAAAATATTTGAGCCACTCATAAAGTCGTTGGCCATGGTGGCCTTAAAAAGACAGTGGATCATATTTTTAGTATTATTACTGTAATTGATCAACTACAATGTCACAGTATATTTAGCCTGTTGTGTGAATTGTCAACTTTATAAAATGTACAAGAACGTCATGGGGTACCAAATAGTACGCCCTTAGTTTTGCGTGGCACATAATGTCCATAGACATTATGGGACCATTGAGAGTAAACACTAATTGTGTGAAGAACATAATTGTTACAATAGAACATCTAACTTGATGAGTCAAAATGATAGTACTCAGTAGGGTGGATGCAATGAGTACAGCAAAGTATATACTTGAGCAAGTGATCTATTGGCACAGTTGCCATTAAATTATCCTCAGTGACAATGGGACCAATTTTAGATCTTATGTGGTTACCAGGCTAAACGAATTAATGATTATACAAGGTGTTGTGTCTGTTCCCATTTGTCCAGAGATGAATAATATGGTGAAATAGTGAAAGTAACTCTAGCCACAACATTATGAAAGTTAAACACAGGAAAAATTCCACTTGAGGAGAATATCTGAGCTCGGTCACATTTGCTTATAAAATCAGTTACCACTTGGCAAGAGAGAAAATGCCATTAAAACTTTTATATGGGTGAAAGGCCAAATTGCCGCCATTATTATAATATGCAGTAGAGCCAGCTTTAAAGATGAGTTCCAAACAATATCTAGCCTGACTGGCCAATATCCATATTGAATTGTAAACTCAGGCATTTAAAATAACAATAAAAAGAAGAATCAATGCAAAGAAAATGGATGAACAGAGTTGGCCTGCATTAAAGGAATGCCATGTGGGTGATAGGGTAGCCTATTGCAATACCCATGGATTCAGGAGAAAATCTAAAGTTGGACGCCGTATGGATGGGACCATTAAAAATTATTACCAAGTTGGCAAATGATGACTATACAATCAAGAATACAGAAGATGTTTGCATAGTCAATAAAGTCCACGCAAAATACTTAAATTATTGGACTAGATGGGTAAAGTAATAATAAATTATAGAAAATAAGATGAAAAGACGTATAAAAAATATAAAAAATAAAAAATTGATTTATTCTTTGTGTGGTGAAGCATTTGGTGATATTACCATCTATCAATCATGGAGGAAGGTAGAGACAAAGTTGGGCATGAGTCCCAGGGTTTGCTGGATCAGGATAGCTGAAACTAGATCCTCCAAAATAGTCCTTATTGAAAGGCAATATTTCAATTTTTGGGGTTAGTACAGGTTGACTAAGGAGTCACTGATACCAGTCCTGGGGTTTACAAATGAATGCAAGATGCCATTGGGAACCCATCCTGGGGTTTGTACAGGTGGTCCATTTCATTTTTTGGCAAGGATGCCAAAATGAGACTGGCGCGGCATGATGCCATGGGAACTGCGCTCAAGAAGAGGTGGCAGCAGGTAGCAACCTAAGGACAAGAAGTTGCAAAGCTGATAAAAGCATATGGGCATTGAGTGAAGACAGAGCCAAGCTCGCTGAGGTCATAAAGTTATGATGTCCAAACGTGAGACCAAGCTGAGGTGGTTTCCATCCCCAAGGGTTATATCTTCTGCTGGATAATCTGGTCTAGAAAGGGGATATGTTGAAATTTCAGTTGACTACATTATCTAACATATTGACCAATTACTTAATTCATCATTTGGTGGGACACAATTTAATATCTAGGCAACAGTCGTTGACTAAAGCTATTCTTGTTAGGAATCATCTCAACGATATTGAGTAAAAATTAATGAGGGAACAACACCTGTAGTCAAATTATTTCACTAGGACATTTAATATCTCAACAACGGTCACTAACTAAAGATATTTTCGTCAAGAATCATCCTGATGATATTATGAAAGAATTTGATTTGGGAGCAACAACTGAAAGTTGAAATATGGTGAATCAAACAGAGAGAATGGATGGGGTGTCATCAGAAACTATCTAGGCATTCTAGACTCAAGGAACAAATGGTAGAATTGTCATTGGCCAAAACAATTGAATCAATTGATATCAAGTTCCTGGCACCAATAAATTCATCGCAAAATACTGAGTATTAAGCTACCTAAGAAACTCAAACAAGGATACCCGATGAGATTCAGTGCCTAAAACATAAGGGTCAATCCAGTATAGGAGAACAAATAATTCTCAGAAGACAGCTGGAAAAGTTGTGCGCTAATTTTACTATAAAACCCCCAAATATTCCCTAATGTAATTAGATTGGAAACTGATAATAACTTAGTTGTTTATACATTAGTTTATTAGCATTTCTTTTGGTATTTGAGTGCAAGGATCAGATATCCTTAGGTTGTTTTTATCAAGTCTCCACTTGGCTTTGCGTGGAGAGAATAGGGAATTGTTCCCTGCCAGATCAAAAATATCTTCAAGGCGAAGAAGTACTGTCTAGCGTTGGACCCTTTACTCAACGTGGCTTTTAGGCAATCAACAATAATAGTCTTCATACTATTATTGCTTTAGCTAATATATTTTTTAAACAATTAACGTACTTGGTCAAGAATCTGTGTAGTTGAAATTAGGGCGCAGAAGAGAGCTACCATATAGTTGCCCAGATTTTAACACCAATTAACCCATACCATGGCACATCCTGTTAGCACGGACAGGAAACTGTCTCAGTCTACAGAGGTGGCACAGTATATTGACATCAATCTCGCAATGAACACAATATGCTGAACTTGAGATGAGATCCTTCATGAGCATAAAATTGGTGATGGATCAAGTTAAAAAGGTATTCAACCAGCTTCATTTTCTTGATCAGAAGAATAGACGTTTCTTTAACCACCTTAACGACAGAATTGAGAAGCTACATGGCATGGAGTGGCAATTAAAAATCTGCCTCATATCCCCAGAGTCCCTGTGGAGAATCTGACGATCTTACAGGGGATGATAGTGAAGTATAGTGGCATTATGGTAGTTATGTAGTTGAGGAAGGTGACACAGAACTATTTGCCGCCCAATCGGATAGCAAGAGTCATTTACATTTAGTGAAATCTCAGAGAATAATTACTTTTGCCAAAAAGAGCTCCTAACATTTTTGTCATGTTGCCAGCACAAGTAGGCCAGGATGCTTCCACTCACTGGATAAGCCATCTCCGCTATTCCTACTGTGCTCTATTTTAGCCAAGAAGCAAAGGATGGCCCCTGATCAGTGCCCCAGTTTTCCCCAGAGCTCGTAGTTTTAAGTGAGATAAGGTCGTATGAATTTAAAAGTTGCCTCTATTTAATCAGGACAGAAATATGAATTTCTTTTAAACTATTTGTGTTCATGGTTGAAGGAGAGTCAGACCGCTGTAATGCTATGCTTCTAATTTCTATTCTAGACGTTTAAAGTGCTGACCAAGTTATCTGCTATCTGAGAGGTAGTTCATCCACCTACAAAGAAGTTAAGGATACCGTGCTAAGATTGTTTGGCGCATAAAAAATGTCCTAAAGGAATACCAAATTCTTAATAATGGGGTTTCAGCGAACAAGTCTTTGATGGCATTCACTTATTGATTTACCTTGGAGGCACACATCCTGGTGGGAGCTAAATGCTATATGAGGCTTAAATGGGAATAACAAAAAACAAAATGGTAAATCCTTTTTATGAACTATTCAACGCTATGGCGCCCATCCTGCAAGAGGATATTCCCTTGCTATTGATTGTCAATCATTTTTGTCAACTAGCAGTATCTTCCAGCCCTCCTAACCATGAATGGAAGCCTGCAATGGCCCCTGTGGGGCTTCCCTCCTTTAGCAGCATGAACCAGCCTTCCTTTATTCCATTAAACAATCCCCAGCCATACTAGAACTATTAGCTTTGGCCAAATTTTGATTTACAATCCTGCGACCAACCCTTGGACTGGATCTTGTACTGATACTCGGGGTCAAGAAACCTCTGGAAGTAAACTGCTATGCTTGTGGTCATCTTGGACATATTGCGTTCCACTGCCCTACTAAGCAGCAAGTTTTTGAAGTGCAGTCATCCCAGCATGAGCAGGAAAAGACTAAGTGGAATAAAGATGAGACCCTCTACTTCCGCTGGTTTTATTAAATATGTCCTAATTGAGCCAAATGAGTTGTTTTCCGTTGAGGCCCTCCATTACAATGATGAACTATTATATCAGCAACTAGTCAATAACGTGCATATGGTGACTCACTATCAAGCCAAATAAGCCGCCATGGAGGAGTATTCAGGAACCTCCAATGCCTTGCATGTCAAATCCTAGAGCATACCACCTCTGATAATACTCAACCTTTTTTGGATGCACCCTCTCTGAAAGGGGTAAACGTCGCATCCTGGTTGATACAATCATTAAGAAGTACCCCAAGGTTGGGTTAGGTATTATGCGGTTCCTTAAAAAGTGAGATTTCTTGGACGGTTACTTAATAAATAACCAATTTTCTGATTATTCTGAATGTACATATGAATCATTATTGTTGCAAAAAAAATTTGTGCGATCATAGACACTGGCACCCAGTTATTATATTATCCACAAGGTTGGTAGCTAGTTTACCATTAAAATCTGATGTGGAGCATCAGATGGTATATGGAACCACTGGGACTAATTCACTGTCTTGGAAAGGGGCTTATAGTGCACTGCATTTGTGGTTTGGTCAATTGCCATTTCAGCATTAGCAATTGTGTTAACTAAAAATAACTCTGACATGCTGATAGGAGCAGCCTACATGCGCCATTTTGGTGCAGCTGCCAATATGGCTGAGGAAACCTTTAAAATCTTGGTCCAGTAGATCCCGTTATTTACATCCAACAGTGTGCCCCAGGATTCCAATCGGATGGGACAAGTTAATTCACATACAGTGATGGGGTAATTTCAGTCTAATCTCAGAAATTTAAACAAAATCAGGGTTCCCCCAATCAGAGATATGATTACCAAGGGCTACCGCTTTGATCTGCTGCTGTCATATTGATCCTCTTAAGCCACCAAGTAATAGTGGGCACCAAGGTAGAGTGAGATACCAACTGGGCTTTATTGGGGGATTTTTGGCCCTTATCAACAATCGCACTTTGAGCCCCAAGTGGCCACATGTATAATCTTTTCTGGACATGGGAAATCAAAGTTTTACTGAATAATCTACAAAAAGAATCGCTGAGGATCTAAAGACACCAGGTGGTGGCTTATCTGTATATGTTCCACGCTGATGAGGTACTCCAGTTCCCTTAGAGTTTGGTTCTCTAGATAAATTTGGTCTTTCCACTGGATCCTAGTCCAGAGTAATGATGGTGGTTCCCTGAGAAACTCTCACAAGATTATCAGAAGTACAGAAGACTCATGCAATAGCTTTATTTGAGATATATTGAGGCATCTTTGCGACCAATAATCATGTTATAGGATGTGCTCATTGCGTCATTCAATGGGTGGATACTGGGGATCGCCCTCCTATTCAATCTTGGCCATCCTCCACTCATGGGCACAGAAGAGGTGGTTTCTGACAAAATAAGGAAGCTTTTGAGTAGGGAATGCTAGAGCTGTCTAAGAGTCCCTGGGCTTCGCCCATATTGATTGTCAAAAAGTAGGGCGGCACATAATGGGTAGTAATTAACTACCAAAAGTTGAACTTTATAGCCAAAAAGGACTTGTATCTGCTGCCATGTATTGATGTTGCTTTATATCAAATAGGTAGTGCTCTCTATTTTTCAGCGATGGACCAAATCTCAGGGTACTGGCAGATCGAGTTTCACACAGCAGAATGAGACATGTGTGCTATAATAACCTTTAAAAGGTTATTTCAGCCCACCCATACGCTGCAGGGGCTTAGAGCTGGCTACATTCCAGAGGGCCGTTAATAAAATACTAGTTAATATCAATCTGTTTTGTGTTCTGGCGTACCTTGACAACAATAAAAAATATTTGTGGACGTTCTTGGACACCTCAATCATTTGGAAGAGGTATTCCACTTGCTCACTGAGACCAACGTCCAAATTATATCCAGCAAAACTCACTTTTTTAGTACCAATTAGAATATCTCAGGTTTGTGGTAGACGCTATGGGACTCATACCATAGCCAGCCAAGGTGGAAGCCATGTGAAGGATGACCAAAATAGTATCAAGCGGTATATTGAGTGTTTTTATGAATTTTTGGGCATTAATGACGGTTTATTACCAACTACAGCTGCCTAGAAACCTTTTCTTAAAGCTCCTACATAAAATAACTGTGTTTGAATGGACTGAACGTGGCAAAGTGTCTTTGATGCTCTTGGGTTGCATGACAAGTGCTCAAGTGTTGCGTTATCTGAACTTTGAGAATGAGTTTATCATTAAGACAGACGCTTCTCTTTCCGCTGTTGGAGCGGTATTGTCCCAACTAGATGACGGTGGGGTGGAGCACCATGTCACTTTCTGAAGTCAGAAATTAAATTACACAAGAACAATAACACTGTGACAGATTTGGAATGCTTATCTGTAATCTACATATATAAGCAGTTCTTGGTATACATTCATGGAATAAAAGTCAAGGTCATGACTGACCACGCTTCGTTGCATTGGCTACAAAATCTTTGGGAGCCAGAGGGACGTCTTTCTTGATGGGCCCACAAGCTTCAGGTCTATAACTTTAAAATATAGTATCATCCTGGTGCAAAGCATCCGAATGCTGAATGTTTATCTCAGTTAATAACAATCGCTGTAATGGCAGATCTGGGAGACTTGATGTATGAGAATATGGTCAGTGACAAATATGGCTATGAACCTCCTTAATTTATTTGGGCACTAAATGGAAGGATAGCTGATACCTTTTGGAAAGATGGCGAGTTGTATAAGCGGATTGATGAGGATATACTAATCTTCCTGAAACCTTCCAATTAACTGGCCATTATTTGTGCGCACATAAGACAGTAGGCCAGAGAGGGCTACTCAAAAAGTAAGAGTTTTTGTAATTTGCAATATTATTGGGAAAGTATGCACTTTAATATACTAAAATTAATTTCTTGTTGCTACCAATGTCAAATAGAGCACACATACTGCATGAAGATATCTTATTGGTTGGTGAAGCCCTGGGTTGCGTGGATACTGTGCCCATCAACTTTGTGAGACACTTACTAATTGGCACAATTCACTCCAAGTTTATCCTGGTAACAATAGACCATTTGACAAGGTGGCTAGAGGCATGGGCGATAAGATTTTGTGCGCGGTCATCGTTGCAAATTCATAATGAAGTGCATTATTCAACGACATGGCTGCCAAAAGTTCTTACTTGGTGACAACAGAACCAACTTCACCAGCAATTCTTCCTAAATTGAACAGAATAATGGCCATCTGAGGGGCTTTAACAACCCCACCCCATCCTGAGTCTAACAGAATTGTTAAATGGAATAATGTAACAATGGTGAATATACTCAGAAACTGGTGACAAATAGACCATCAGTTTGGAGTGCTCTCCTTTCCACGTGATCTTCACCTACAACATCAATCATCATTCTATGACTGAAAAGAGTCCTTTTCAGCTGCTTTATGGAAGGAACCCAACTCTGCCTGAATTACATTACTCCTTCATGGATACCAGCTGAATAGTTCTGCAGCGTTACACGACTACTTTAATTGTCCACGCTAATCAAGATCCAGTCCAAAACATACTCAACCAGCCTGGATAAAAAGATCAGAGTTTCTGATTACAATAAGGTAAGGATTAGCAGCCTTTCACAGTTTACAATAGGTGAACGTGTTCTTTACATGACCATCATGAGATTGGATGGTGGAATAAGTTATCTAGTATATAGATTGGGCATATTGAGATAATTGAGAAAACAGTATGGATGCCTATACAATCAAGGACCCAGCAAATGGTATGATTATCAAATAAGTGAACGCTAAGTTCCTTCACGCTTATAACCAATAAAAAAGTATATAAAATATAAGGCCAAGCTTAATAAAAAGTGTAGAACAAATACTGCCAATCAGGCTTTCCAGTATCATCTCACCTCCTCTTCTCCTTACAGTGGGACTTGCGCTTTGACCATTGAGAGCCATGTTTTTTTTTCTTCTGCCACTTAATAGGTGGCTCAGTTTCCTGAGGACCTTCAGGGACTGGTGAGGGAAGTGGAGGGTTCATTATCAGAGGTGAGGAAGTCTGTACTATCACAGAGGATGATGAACCAGCATTATAAGGAGAGGACATGGCGGATGTACTTGGCGAGGGAGTGTAATTATGCCTCCAGGGTAGGAGTTGGGGAGATGACAGCTCGACCTGGCAATTGAAGCAAATGTGCTACTGGCTTACAAGGAGAAAAGACCGCAACCACAAACATTGGTTTTTGAGGGATAACAAGGATTATTCAATGAAAGGGGATAAAGTTGGAGTAGGCTCAAATTAGGAGATGGGTTCTTCCCATGGTGAGAAAGATGCGCCAAGTGTAGGACAGTCTATGAGGAGGTCATCCGTGATGGGTTAGGCATGGGAAAAATGAGCAGACGCCAAATATGCTGCTTGACAAGCACGCTTCAGGGCCATCTGATGGCATGCCATCACTGAATCTAACTCACATGTGAAAGAGAAGAAAACCAAGTTTCCTAGGTAACCATTATGGGAAGGTACTGGACCATGTCATTGGTGTCCAGAGCTGCAGTGCGACGGACACCCCAGAATACATATGATTCAGCTGGTTGTTCTGTAAATTCACTCCCAGTGATAAAAAGTGGATTAAAGCATAATAGAATAGGATCCCCACCAGCTGGCTAGCACCCATTGCACAAATCATAACATTGGCGGACTTCTATTACCTCTTAATGTGATCTTTAATAGGTGGTAGCACTAGATGGATGAGGCCGTCCACTAGGAGCCGTGCCACTTAAATAAACAATGGGCCTCTGCTCCGCTCCCCTCCACAGTGCAAATGCACCTCAAGATTGCTATTGGACATTCGCAAGGACATCAAATGGCAAAAAATTTGAAATAATGCTTTTGTATCAAAACAATAATGCATCTACCTTGGGAACCCCCTCAGAGCTCATAGTAAATGGGATATGGGGAAGTGGAATTCTGCCTGGGTAGACCACATTTGCGGCGTATCATACCCAAATAAAATATGATTGGGCTTGGGACCAAGTTTTTGAGACTTGAAATGCATCAGATAAACAATTTAAAGAAGCGGTGCTGAAGACTTATCATCCAGTCAAGGAGGGGGCGATGAAGAGAAACTTATATGATTGGATGATAAGCCTAAATAAATAATCTTGGATAATCATTTATCCATCAAGATTGAGGTTGCTCATTTAATACCTACCAAGAATGATTCGGGTCAACATTAAACGATTTGACCTCAGCCAAAATGTGGGGTTTGGAAAAAGCTTCCAATAATTAGATGAGAACATTGGATTTTGGAAAAGATGAGTAGCTGTGTAGATGAGCCAGAGAGTGGCTGGAGAGATGAGTGAAAATCAGGGAGATGGAGGAGGAGGTCTTGATTAATAACACTTAATGGATTCTACATTGTAGTTGGAAGAATAATGGTAATATCATGTTCAAATGACTTTATTGAAGGGGTCAATGGCCAGGACAAGGCGGGCGCCAAGAGGCTGAGAAGGTTAAGCTTAAGGACCTTCCTGACTTGAGGTACACATTGAACCAACGCTGGGTACGGGCCAGGTATGCCCAAGTTGGTTCAGATGAAGTGCAACCTGCCCAGCAATGTATAACGGCTGTAGCATTAAAACGAATAAGCTACCTTCTAAATTATGTCAGTTCATTCAATTAATCATTGAATGGGGGTTCAAAGCCCATTTAATTCATGAAATTATTAACTATGGTCGGGCTTATTTTCAATTTATCACTTGAGTTTGGTCAATTTTGGAGAACATTACCCAGTCAGATGGAAGCATGCACTTATTGGTGCACCAGGGCTTAGTACCACTTTTTCTAATTGATGATTTCCCTGAGTTGGCTTAAGCATGTTTGCTTGACACCAACCTTTCTCGTTGGTCATCTTCCCTATATATAAACCCTTTGTTATTTTAATGTTTTTTCTTATGTTAACTGGGGCGTACCTGTGTGCGGACCTCTTAAAGGAGGTCTCATGACACATTAGCCAAAAAATTGTCTTAAAATTGCTACAGCATCAGGTACAACGCTGGGCCTCCCAGGTTCCCTCCAAACTGAGGCACCTGTGCACTCTAGCCCTGTTCATAGCTTGGTTATGAACTGCCTTTGGGGCACAGCCACTTTTTGCTGTTTGTTCAACACTATTTATGTGTACTATGCTAACCACCATCACCATATGTCACTATAGCTCAAACTCCCTCTTCTAGGCTATATTTATTTTAATGCTGACAACTAGTTCCCTTGCGTTGGTCCAGTGCCCATGCACCACCACGCTAAGAAACTGGAGAGCTTTGGACACTCTCATGACAGGTAGTGGACTCTGCCGTTCAAATATAAATATAGTATGCGCTGAAGCCTTTAGCTTCATAATATTTTTAATTCCAATTGTTTAAAGAACTACGATCTTCATATTGTCTTTCCTTTGCATCATTGGAAACCCTCCTGTACAATCCTTAGGTGAATCTCAACCAAATTTTCTCGGATTTTACAACAGTATGGTCCATGTTAAGCACCAGTAATAAAACTGGTACAGCTCTTCTTATGGTTTGCAGTAGTGTAAAAGAGCTTTCTTTCATTAAAGTTGTTTGATTAGCTTTGCTCCATATAACACCTGAACCTCATTATAAAATCGTTCAGCAAAGTCTGGAACAGAATCATAATGGTTAAACTATATTGATAGAATAAACGTTTTCCACTTTGTCAGCAGATTTAAATCGTCAAACACCTAAAAAATGAGTAATATGGTGTCACAATAGTAAGCTCAGCTTAAATTAATTTTAACATGACAAATATCTAACTTTTTGATTCAAATAGTTAGTTATGCTGGCCAGCTTAGCAAATCCAGGATACATTTTATATCTATCTCTTAAAGGGCAATAAAGTTGTGAACTTACTATTTTATCAAACTTTGGTAAGTTGATCAATTCAAAAGAATACTGACATTCATCCATGCAAGCCTGTGAAGGCCTTATTTATTTTTTGACCCTCTAAGCTGTATGAATGAGGAACAAAATAATACTTTTGGGCCACTAAATAAGCTAGATAATGGACTCCTGCCTAACCACTATCAGAGTGTGCTGAAAGAGAATGAGTTAGTGGGAATGAGGAAGAATATCTCTATATGGGACCACCTGATTAAAGATGGACCTGAAATTACCCAAAAGTTGGTAGATTTCTAAAGAAGGTAGACAATGATGCGGAAATGGCGCCTCATTACTTTCAGCATCAAAGGCCATAAAGTGTTAACTTGTAAATTATACCAGTTAATCTTAAACTTCTGATGGAGTTGGTTCAATCGACCAGAAAAATGGCGGCGCATAACCTTGAACTTTGTTCAACAAGCTTGAGTTTCTGATTCAAAGCCAAAAGTTAGATTTCTAACTCATTTTTATCTTATCCTTTTAAGTGTACTAAGGTATGTAGTGAATGATTTATTCTCATGGTCTGAGACAGAGCAAAATCTCTATCCAAATATTTGCACATTGCCATCAAACCAGCTTTGAGAGTTAATGGTAATGTAAATTATAATAGGATCTTACCATTATGAGTTAGAAAATACTGGGTAATAAAACATCTTACTACCTTTTTTATCACTAGTAGTGAAGGGATTTAACATATTTGTTCTGGTCCTCATGGTCAGATGCTTCAGCTTAAAAAGGTTGTGTTGTATCAAAGGGCAAGTATTCTAAGATAACTCATTGTATTAAGTTTAATATCAATTAAATAACGTGCTCCTATAGTGAGTACCATAATGTTGGTTTAAGAGTTTTGATGTTGTATTTTAAAAAACAAGACAGTTACATTAAGATAATAGTATCTTTTTTGATGACAGAGACCTGTACTAAATTGGAATTAAACCCAGAGTAATAGCATTATGTTTTTATTTAACTAAAAGATAAAACACATCATAGTATCTGTTATTGAAAGTGCTTTGAGTTGACGCTTTAGTTGTTGTTGTTTGTAGTAGACTTCTGCGCTTATCTCAAAAAAGAGATACCCCTTCCAAAATGAAAATTACTTCAAAATATGCTATTCTAACTCCCATGATTCTTATTGGTACAACATATTTATAATAAGCTACACTAAAGAATTTCCAGCTAGTTCTCATAATCTTTATAATCAACAGAAAGTAAATGCTGAGGCTTGGGTAAAGAGATAAAAAATTCGTTTCATTAAATACTAGCAATATAGGGGCAATTCGCCATTAATAGTAAAACACTATTTACAACAAGTTTTTGTGATTCTGTGATAATGAAGTAATAGTACTTATATAAGAGAGATGACTATACATGGTTGTTGGGATGAGGAATAATAGATTGATATAAGTGATTTAGAAATTTGCACTACTGGTGTGGTGATGGTTTATATTGTACATTGATAATAATTCACATTAGCAATGATCCCCACTACAACAATTGGTAACAGTTTTATTGACAATGAGGCCAATAAAGGAGATTGAAAATTAATACTATGAATTAAATTTGGCATAGCGGCACAATTGATTGAAAACTTAATATAGTTATTAGGTAAAAATAAAAATTAAGGAATAAATTAGCTTGTTCAGATGGTTATTCAGACTAAGTTACATCAATCATTTTGCCCATCTAATGTAGCATGATACGCTGACAATGTATAGGGGTTTATCTTTAAAAATCTCACACAATGCCATCTGAAACCTAGAGATAATGTGGCCCATGATTGCAATATTTCTATGGGACCAAAACATAGAGAAAACATGCATGACAAAAACTTTTCTTTATCTCTGCTGTAGTAAACATCAGATAAGGTATGCCAATGAAATATTTTTTGAATTTTTCTCAACTACCATGACCACAAAAAAACTTAAACCCTGCAAACCACAATAAAATCTAATGATATTGAAGTCTATTGACCTTCCTCTTGCTATAGGGGGTGGAGAAGACCGTTTTAGCCTGTTTGATTTAATCTAGAGTAACACAAAAATACTGTTACATTAAAGTAGTAACCTCCTTTGCAAAACTATTATGGTCAATTCCGCGTTTGATCAAATTAATGCTCTTCTGTACACAGGGGTGACCCATGGTTTGTTATCATGTAGCTCTTTATGACGTGAGGATGCAGGGAAGAGGGAACCTAGACTTAATCTCAATAAAATTACCCTATCTTCTTGGAACCATCCATATGGGCTTTTTCAGCGTCAATCTTGGTCAGGAGGTAATGACTTTCATGTTCTGATGACTGTGGTGACAGAACCATCATGAAGGGAGCTTTTTTTATTTATTCAAGGCAAGCTGACCAGGGGATGGACATTACCAAAATATAGAAAGAAACTATTGACATGAAACCTGAGCAGGTCATGACTTTTCCACATGATTTTTCTGGTAACATCATGGGTGGTGTTATTATACAGAATAGCCGCATCATATGAAGGGAGCTGTTATTCTCATGTGAATTTAGATAGTTCTGCATGAACCACCTTGACAATTATAATCATAGAGGGGTGACAGGGACGATGGTGAGTAAAGGAACAAATTTTTTAGTTTTGTAACGTGGGGTTGGGGAAGTTACTGCAGCAATGGCTGTTGGTGGTGTTAAAAAGTCTGGAAGGATTACAGAGACCAAATCAGATTTTAAAATTATATTTTCATGGTTTGCATCTAAAGATATATGGTAAAATGTGAGTAGTTCATTTTAACAAGCTCATGGTTAAAAATCAAAGCTCAGAAGGTCACATTGTGTCCAGGTCTTCATATGGGTCAACTTTTGTGGCTTGCAATAGTATATGAGTGATTTATGATATGTGCGCACAGTCATGGTATGCATGACTCCCTGTAAGAGGTAACGCAAATGCATTTAAAACTTGCAACGTCAACCATCTTTTAATCATAGATAAGGGGTTGTGGTATAGTCAGGATGGGCGTCCCACTATCGCCCTTCACGATGTGGGTTCCAATCCTATCATCACAGAATTTTCATTTCTGTGCCAAGAGTATATTAATACATGTGGATTTACGCACTATGCCTCAGTCCAACCAAGCGAATTAAAGAAGTTAGATCATGTAATCCTGGCCTATCAGAACATGTGCAGGAAGGTTTTACACCCAGTACTTGGGTTTTGTCCTCCACTCCTATATTTTCGCTCCCTACTCCCTATCCTCTCTATTGGTGTGGTATATTTGTCCCAATGTCAGCCCACCGTGAATAAGATTAAAAATTTTATTTATAGATATCCTAAGAGCGCTCAGTTACACTAAATCTCTTAAAAAATACGCCGCTGGGGTTTTTGTCATTATTCTCTAGTAATAAAACAGCGCCACGGCCATACCAAAGGCTTCACATGCCATGATGAAAGGTTTGTCCTAATCAGCTTGGTTAAAAATGGGCGCACTGGTTAGAGCATCCTTTATGGCATCAAACGCTAGTTGACACTTGGGTGTTCAATTAATTGGGGCATTCTTACCAGTCAACGGATGTAATATATAACAAACTCTAAGATATCTAGCAAAATTTTTTTAGAAAGGTGACAAAACCCAGGAAGCTGAGGAGCTGTTTCTGGGTGGTAAATGATTACCATATTCCAATGGTGTCTGACTTTGAGTAAGCAATAGCATAGCCATTCTTTAGCACAAAGTTCCCTAAAAACTGAGCTTCATACTTATAGTACTCACATTTTAAGTCTTTACAAATAAACACGCCCTTGTGGAGTGCTTCAGTAATATCTGACAGATCATTGACATGTTACTTTGTGATAGGAGGAATGAATTGTGATATTATCACTTAGGATACTATACATATAAGCCTGAGATCCCTCAGAGTGGTATTAATGGTCACCATAAAACTACTGGCGCATAATTTAGTAAAAGATCATAACTTTAAACAGGTATACTTAACAGAAGCATATTGCTGTCAGCCATTTATGGCCATACTTAGCCCATACAGATAAAAGTGTTTACCAAATCAATTTTGGAGAAGACCTTAGATTTAAATCTTTTGGGCAAAAGATGCTTCAGGAGGTAGAGGGTACAGAATCTGAGACCATAACATTGTTTGATTGTTCATAATCCAATCTAAAGGGTGACATAAGTTTTCTAAACAATATTAATGGAGATGAAATGGGAGAGGTCTCATGATCATCCACCACTTTGCCATCATATTGTCAATCTACAACCTTATAGCTTGAATTTATAGCTATATAGGTATATAAAGGAAATGTTGATATTGATGAAGTCAATCGTCAGCAGGAAGCTCTTATCAAATGCTTAGTGGCTTAGTAGATGATTAGCTCCATCTAAAAAATGAATTTGAAGGGCTTAAGGGTCATGGCATAATAGGAAGGGTAGGAAATGTCAGTAGAAGAATACACTACCATTGCTGCTTCAGCGGTCTCATATATCCAGCATTTTAAAAGAGAGTGATTTCTTTTAATGATGATTAGAGTTAAAGGCCAGCATATTCCTTTCCAGGTCAACATTCACCAACTGATGGTGCAACCAACTCACCTCCAAGATTAAAGTTTATATAAGCTCTAAAATCGCTGGAAAATTGGACACAAGCTTATGTATATGGAAAACAAACTTAAACTTCCTACAATGAGATTTTCATCATGGGAACACGGAAAGCACTCAATACAGGTGCACCCATTGTGACTTCTAGGTCCAAAGCCTTCGCCACAATCAGACCAATATAATACCACAGAGCTTTAGTGCTTACCAGTGCATTTTATACATACCTTGCGTTACCCTACTTTAATATTCACAGTAGCATGAAATAAGCACGAGCATATTTATATGAAATTGAGGGAACAAATACACCCTAATTTATAAAGCATAGTAATATCACGACATTTTCTGTTTCTTCTCCTAAATAAGAGAGCATTGGTGCTGCTCAAGAATATGACTTAGAGGTTATTTATAAATTGGATTGTTCAGATAAGGAATAAAAATCTGACATTATCTCATAAACTATAACTAACTGACATTGTTTTTCCATTTGATCCATTAATGCATTTTTTAGGGTAACAAGTTCCAAGTCAATTGTTGTTTAAAAAATTGCTAATTTCTTTATTGGCGCATTTAGAGATAAATGCCTAAAGGTTCGAAGCTCATAAGTGATATATTCAGGTTGAACCAACATATACACCTTGTTAGCTTAGAATCTTCAGTGAGAATGGGAAAATGATAGATATTGCTTCTTTGTGAATCTCTGTGACACTAAAATTAGGTTTAACATATTTACAAATTTCCTGAAGATGAGATGATGAAATGGCTATTAAAGCACAGCGCAAATCAGCTAAACCAAGACAAGATGCATCCATTTATTAAAGGTGAGATTTTGGCCACTGTACAAATACACCCACTAAATGTTTGTATGTTTACATATTGCATCCTATGAGAAAAACCAGAATCTATTTATTTATTTGACAAAAGTCTTACCAGAAAAAATGTTTGAGATAAGAGAAAGTATTGATAAGAAACCTGGATCAACTCTGTCATAGAAAGTTTTTTCACACCAGATTGAGACTCTAGTGCAGGTTTTGAGTTCAAAACCTAATACTGGCTAGTAAAATTCTCAGTGTGTTGTATATTTGTCCCCAAGGTCGACCCACCTCAAATACTTTAAATTAATATGCTAAAAAATGTGTAGAGATAAATTAATATGCTCTCCATGAAAACTTGATCCACATCCAAATGTATATAAATCAACATCTTCACAGTAATATCCAATGGTTGTCTTGTAATATCAGGTAGCTGGAGCGCCAAGGAAAGACCTGGTTTTCAGTGAAGGTTCTTAAGTAGCTACCTTGTAAAGCTAAGGCTACAAAGGCACAGAAGTTCTGATTTGATGAGGGGAGGGTAAAAATGTTTAGTCTGAATTAGTAAAAGAATGGGATTGTTAATGTGTTTGTGACAGGTTTTCTAATCTTGATTTGCTTTCACCCTCTGTATAATGAAAATTAACCCAGAAGACCAAAGGATAGGGCCAAAGCCAACATAAACACCAAAGGGTTCTATCCTTGAGCTTTATTAAGTGAGTGGTGGAATGTGTACTTTTTAAGGGCATTTTAAAATAGAATAAATGTTTTTTAGAGTTTTATTGAGATAAAAAATAATGAAGTAATCCAACAACATACAAGGTACAGGTTATTGGGTGTTATATATATGGAAAGGTGGAGAAATGCCTTAGTAAGATCAAACGTATTTCCATGGGCTGCGTAATTCTTAAATGATTTATTTTTTTATCAGTTTTCTGACTAATAATTCAATCATCTGTAACTGAGGTTTAATCAGTCAATTCTGACTATGCATCCATTGCATTTGGTGAGGTGTTTAAAGCCCAATGTTGGCCATTTTCATTTGACTTTTTAGGTAGTTTAAAATTTTCATCGAATTTTTTTGTATAAAGCAACCCCAGATATTAAACTTTATACAGACCATTGTTGCTCCTGGTTGAGCTTTTTAATTGGAAGGGAATTTGTCTTTCTCCAATAACTGTAAATAAACCCTGATGATCAGTACATAGTTGTAAAAACAGTACATATTAATCTGCTGATTAAGTGATAGTAGTGGGTTTAGACTTAAGGATTATTTGTGGGGTGAGGTGGTTTAAACAGGGTAAAACTGATAAAATAGGAACGTGTCAGGAGAAGCCTGGCCTGTGAATGTGATTGCCTTAGCTGCCATAATATCAGTCACAGACTATTAAGCTGCGCCCCATCTTGAGAGTAGAGATCAGGAAATGGGGATGAAGTTTTTGTATTTTATGGACAAGTGAGAGTGACAGTAAGGGGTGCTTTATATTGTTGGAAATGATATTTTTTCTAATTTGGATGAAAGTTTCGCCTAAAAGATTCTTCATTAGCTGTAAGAAATAAGTGAGACCCTACCATGGCCTCAAACTTTAGATAAATGGAGCAGCAGTTTTTGTTTAAAAACAAATTATTAATATAAAATTTTGATAAGTTTAATAAGTAAAGTAATGAAAACCTGAATACACTACTATTAGCAGGGTGCTGGGTTTTAGGTTGGAAAGGTGAAAGATGGAGAGGTGGGTTTTGACAAACAACAATTTTAAAGTTGGTACAATAGCTACTCTCAATAAATTCTAATGTGTTTTTCTTGTCACGTTTTGATAATATGTAAACAGTCAATTCAATCAATACAATAATTTTGTGAGGGTTTAATCCACGATTTATCATTGGATTTTGCTTTGGCGCCATCTTCACCTTTTAACTCAATGGATTCTAGATACATACCCTTTCCATCTTACTTAGGGCTTATTTGGAATTCATTTATAAAATATTCTCACCTGGGGGTTACCACAGTATTAAATGTTTTTTACAATAAAAGATGCTCTTACTGAAACTATCTGGATTAAAAGGGGTTCATAGCCTGAATTTTCATTTGTATGAATTTTTAAGATCTATTCAGAACTTGCTTATATTCTAAACATAGTGTTCTGATGTTTCAAATATAATAGTAATTTTTGGCTTAATTATTCTGTTAGAGGTTGAGTCGGGAAAACAAGGAGGGAATGCTGTCTACCCTCTCTAATCTAGTGTGTGAACTAAATCAGTGATATTGTGTGAGAGGCAGAGACTTGAGATTAGCGCCCTTCTTAATTTTGAAGAAATGCAAGGTTCTATCCATCTCAACGGCTGTAGCTGAAAACCTTACAAGGACTGCTTCTACCATTATTCATCTAGAGTATTCTCTAGGTCATTATGCTTTGCAAGGAACATAGACCTGGGATTGGTACCTTTCTTGGTTCTAACTGGTGCAGGGACTTGTCAAACTTATTATATATATGTGTCAGGCTTATAGGGGAAATTTGGGAAAGTGGAATGTGGTAAGGAATAATCAACTAAAGTGATAATTTTCATTTTTGATGGGGTTTTAAGAAATTTTCTTAAAAAAGCCTGATCCTCTAACATACAACCATCTAGACAAGGTTATAATAAGAGTATATGGTTTATAAAAAGATTAAAAGTACCACCAGAATTACTGCCTTTTTGTGGAAGGGCTTGTAAAAAATTCTAAGATGTTTATAAAACAAAATGGTTGAAAAGAGGGTAATATGGAAAAAAGACCTTGAAAAATCAGCCAAAGTACCCAGCTTATGCTTAATAGAGTCCTACTTGGAATAAAATTCATGCAATTATAGTAAAAGGGTTATGTAACTAATGTAAGGAGAGTGTCCATTACATTGCTATTCTTAAAGAAGTGGTGAAGGATCCAGATTCAGATTAACAGGAAATTTACTATTAGAAACCCATAGAGCAAGAAAATAAAGATAGTGTCTATATATTGATGGAAAAGATACATGGTAGCCAGGGTTACAAGATTGCTATGTTGCATAAAAATGCCATGCCTTGGCCAGACTCCAAGGAAAGAACATAATTTTTTAATAATCATGGTTTAGCCCAGAGTAACATCAATCAAGTGCATTCAAGTCTAATAATGGTGTAATTAATCATCATTCAGTTTAGACAGTATATAATGGCATACTTTGTGGATACCTTGTTAAGGGGGTACATGGCTAGGCTGACCCAAAACTCAACATTTTTTAAAAATTTGACTGTATTTTTCAGATCTGAAATTGAACAATAGAGAATTTAATCTAAAAACACTTTAGGGAAAATGTAGATGTGTCAGGATTGTTTTGTCAAAGCATTAATCCTATTTCAGCTAAAAAAGATAAACTACCTTGATGGTAGTTCAGTAGCTCAAATATGCCCAAACTTGAGCTTTTTGACTGAAGGTGTAAAATTACACTTTTGGTAATATGGTATCTAGTATGTTTCTCAAGTCCAATTTTAGAGATCATATATAATGGCCCATTTCTATTGGTAACATAACCTGTAACTTTTAACACCATTGATTTAACTTTTATTAAGACCATCAACTGGCCCCTTGGTCCCACCTGGGGTTTTTTGTCCCTTACCCAGCGTTAGTATAAGGTGCGTTTCAGATCAGGCAAATCAGACAACTTAATATCTTTGACATAACAACTTCCTCCATATTTGTTTACTTTTCACCAGTAATTAAGGCATGAGACATAACAATTGTCCTAAATAGTTGATAACAATGTCGGCGTTGAGTCACTTATGTATAAAAACATATCTCTTTGGACAGGTCTCACCCAGATGCCTTTTTTCCATAATACAAACAGCAACCTACCTGGAAACATCTCTACTTTATTGGAGAAAATTAAAATCTTTTCCATATTTTGTAATTTTTTAGATGTTTGCCAAGATGTCTGTCATTGCCTTGTCCAATCTGTCTAGTGGTCACTTGGTGACTTTCACTTGCTGGTGTAGTTACTCATCTTTTGTTCCCCCAAACTAAAATGTCCATTTTAGAATATCGTATTTTTTATTATTTAATCTTTCACTAAAGCTCCTTGAACTTTGTATTAATCCTCTATTAATCCTAAAACATGCTTTAAATTTATCAAGACCTAATTGTTGTTTAAGAACCATTTATTAATCCCAGTATACTCTAATTGTATCATTCCCTGTTGAAGAATGTATAACTGGAGACAAAATTCATTATTGTTGGGGGGGTGGGCTGACTACTTCAAGAAATTAAGGCAGAATTGGTAATAAAACTATGTGTTTTAGGGGTTCTTTTATGTTGTCTTTAGAAAACTAATGGTGTGGTTTTTGTCTTAGTTGTTATGACACCTGGTTAATCTTTTAGTCATCTATAGTGGTCACATTTTCTGAATATTATTTAGTTTATATAAGACTATACATCAGAATATCCTGATGATCACTGTTTAACAAGTTGTCATGGAGACCTGATTAATAATACTATATGTACTTGACTGTGTGTGGGTGATTTATCAAATCTAATATGATTGCACCTATGAAAGAATTGCGTACCACCAGGTATAAGGTAAATCTAGTCAAGGAAACCACCCTAAGTACTGCTATCAGGGTTTTATAGTATATCCTGGAGTGACAACAAACCCCTTGAACTAACTGTTGTCACCCAGTTCATAATTTAAAGCTAAAACATTGTCAGGCACCAGGCTAGTGCTCACCATAAGAAATAGTTGAGTTAGAAGATCTCAAAGGCTGAACCAAATTAGGTTTGCGGTTACAAGGACTCCAACCATCATAACTTGTATTATTTGACAAGTAATTGAGTATCGCCCAAGATAGTTTTATTAATAAGTCAAGAAGAGATACACAACATGGTAACACAACAAGATAAGAGATTTATCTGAGTATAATATAGGTTGTGGAATTTCTTGAGAATTCTTATCTTCTAAACTAAAATATTCTAGATAGGTGGGTCAGCAGAGTTTTTATTAGGAAGTGAGAGTTTGTCCTGAACAGGTTTCAATCAAAATCCACCAATACACTGTACAGGAAGGATTCTACTATTAATACTAAGTTCCAGAAGATCATATTGAAGGCTTGATATTTAGAATTTAAAATTTACATTTTGATAAAAATTAAAAAAGCTTTAATTTTCTATCAGCTAACCATGTTTACATATACTTAAAATTGTAATTTGTAAATACAAGAGAATTTAATCCACCTAATTATGATTTACAATAAATTTGAATTTTAGAGAAAAATGAAAATTGGCTGAATTAAATTTTGATATAAAGTAGTTGTTGAAGGTTGCTTTGCAATTCTTAGTTCATCAAACTTCTTAAAAACGTGCCTTAGATACTTCAATCTATCAGTTGATCTAAAGCGTTACAACACAAAAAATATATATAATATATATAATGAGAAATTACATATGCTCTGACTTATCTGACCTTGAGACCAGAATTTTTATTTTGATTAATCTGTTAATTTAGATCGCAAATACTCAGTCTAGGTAAACTGAGGTTTAGTTCTGGATCCCAATATTGACAATATCTGCTTCAAGTCAAATTCTTAAATTAGATAAAACTAATGTTTTATGCGCTAAAAGTAAAGGCCTCATTGATTCATTTTAGAGGATCTGATATATTAAATATATAAGAATGATGTTGTTAAGCACCTAGGTAGGGCCCTAACAATAACGTAGGGCTTTAAACTTGGACACTAAAGAAAGCACTGGTGTTACCATCTAGTACTAAAAAAAAAGAAAGCACTGGTGTTTTTATGTAACTTACTCTTGGTAAAATAGGTGGTACTTTATTGATTATAGTTTCTAATACAGCTAATGTGAAGGTAGTGATAGTTGGCAGTAGGAGAGAAAAAATAAAAGTTAATTGATAAAAAAAATTAAAGACTTGGCACCTTTTTTAAGTTTAGTTAGATATTAGGCATGCATCAGATAGGATCAATTGGTAATTGGTCCTTAAAGCTGTAGCGCCAAGGCTGCAAAGCACTATTGGTAAACTTTCCTGTTCACTATTGGATTTTGGAAGTCTCAATACAACTTGCAACCGTTAGATTTTCATTAAACTAAGATATGAATAGAGAAAATCTTGATTCAAGATATCTTTAGGATTAAGTTGAGTCTAGAGTGCTCAAATTCTGACAGGTGCAAAATAGTAATTTCTACTGATATGAAAAAACTTAATCTCTAGAATTCTATATGAGAATGCCAGAATTTTCCCTTTGACTTTCACCTTTCGTGCAATATGTACCTCAGTGCCAATTTTTATTTTTTAGCATTATAGTGATAATTTTTATCAATATCAACTCTAAGATTTAGTAATTTGTTTTAAAAGAATTTAGATAATTTTTTTAGTCATAAGATAATTGAGACTTCCCAAACCCAATCTTAATCTTTTTCAGATATCTGAGATAACTTGTAGTTCTATTAATTTTATTTATTTGGTGGATAAGACTGAAACCATATGGTATAAGTCTTATTATATCTATAATCAGGGGACATTTTTATATAATGTAATATAAAAGTATATTATCTCAATCAAGTGAATACTTAATTTTTTTACTATAAATGTTATACTATACATATTTAAAAAATTACAATTTCAGGAGATTAAAAACTGGTTTATTGCAGTTTATGTAAATATATATCAAAATAAAAAACTATGAAACAGATACTCATGTAAAATGTACCTTAAGCAAGACAAGAACAATGCGTATCTTCAACTGGGTAGGTTAATAGATTTTAATCACTAATAAATGGCAAAGTTCATAAAATTGTTACTCATACAATTAAATACAAAGAAGTATACATTTTATGCATGACATTGATTTACAGTATAACTGATAGCTAAAAGAAAGTTTCTCAAGATTAATGATTATTATCTCTTAATTACTTTTACATTTTTTTTCTTTTTTTAAATTAAAACAAAAATGTTAGGTTTAAAAAGGAAGAGTTTATAAGTAGATTATAAAATAAAGTAATTTACTATAGCTTTTAAAGTGACAATAATTTATCCTTTTTAAGTACCATACACTTTGTTCAATAAAATCTATCCTCAATTAAATCCTATAACATTATAGTGCATATTAGTATCTCTCCTTAGATTAGCACCTATGTATCATTTTTTACTTTCTAAAATTAACTTAAAAATGTTATAATATTATTATGAGAAAAAATAAAGATTTAATGTCCTTCTTATTAACTATATTAAACCTTCATCTTATTACAGCCTGTTTTCTTAGAATTAGATGAGACATGTTTATAACTGTTTATGTTAGATATTAAAATAATGTCAGGGGAACAAGTGTGACAAGGAAAAACCTGGTTTCCATTGTGAATGCTTGAGCAAACACCACAGAATGCTAAGGTTGCAGCTATTGCATTCTGATAAGATAGGGAAAATGGTGAGTGTTTAGTCTGAGTTGTGAATAAGATTTGAAATGTTAAGAAGTATGATATAAGTTCCCTACTCTTTTGTTTTGCGCATATTTTGCACAACAAGGACCAAGCCAAAAGAATAAGGGTATAGGTCCACAACCAGCACCACGTGGTGCTGACCTTCCATATGCCTTATCAAGTGAGTGGTAAAAAGTGAACTTTTTTATTGTATCTTTTGAATAGGAAATGTATAATTTTGGGTGATGTATTTATTATTACTTTTAATAAGATAACACAAAAACCTACTAGGTGTAGGCTATTGGGTTTTATACTTAAGCGATGGGGGAGATAGATTTATTAAGATTAAAAAAGTTGAAACATGCTTCATTATATCTGAACTTTTATTGAATTTGACCTAAAACTTTGGGTAATTGATCATATGCAACTGGTGTTCAAATTTCCTATTCTGCTTTTGGCATTTGCAGCATTAGTTGGCGCATTCAAAGCCTTATGTTAGCTATTTTTAGACATTTACTAGTAAAAGCTTGCCATTGTAAATTCTTTCACCTGAGGTAACCACAAATATCAAACTTCTACAATCATTAATGATTCTGAATAAGCTGTTGGTTAAAGAGAAAATCTTTAATCCCATATAATTTAGTATATCTATAATATTATAACAGAGGGGTGAAAAATTATCATATAATAATATGATGATCCAGCAATAGTAATGGTTTTGATTTTGGGGTTAGTTGTGAGGTGGACAAGATAAACAGGATGAGGCTGATGCTACCTGTATGTCATCTAGGTTATGCCCTAAGTCATTGAACTTATCAAGAGGCATAGAACTAAGTTGACACATCTCTTGGTTTTAAAAGGGTGCAGGGTATGTCCAGTTTTATAGCTTTGTCAGAGGATCTTACAATAAATATCTACATTACTATTTTCTCTGCATATGTTATTGTCTTTATTGATGGCTGCATCATTCATACATTAATTTAGATATAAGGCATTGTTTGAGATTATTTGAACAAAACACACACCTAAATATAATAAGAAATTGGTAAAACAAAATATGTGGAAACTTTTATATGGCTTCATCTTAGCATTCTAGCTTGCTCAGATAGTCAGTACTTATAGATCCTTGTCTGTAAAGAAACTATTTTTTATTTAAGCAAGTTAATATACAGTTTAAAAAAGATTAAAAAACATTATCTTAATGATTTAAACAATGATATCATAAAAAAGGATTTAGTATGGTTATGCATTGTTAAATTATATATGATTTTTAGCTATAGAAAACTTATAATAATTTTTATTGACATATTATTTATAATAATAGATTCAATCTACTAATTTGTTTTGTTAATAATATATAAATTAAAAAACATGTTTATGTATATGTAAATTAATAACTTTAAATTTAAATTTATTCAAGGTATGTAAACCAGGGGATGAATATTACCAAAACAGAAACACCTAACCTAACTGTTAAGTTTTCAGCCAAGGGTGCAAGCTAAAATGACTTAACAATGAATTTGAGGATAAAAACTCACTTTTCAGTTAAGACTCCTGCTCATAATTGGGAAGTAGATTATCTGATAATCCTCAATAATATCCAAGTAACTCTGGTACTATCACCATTTTAAGTCTACTGGCAACAACAATTACAAGACCTTCTGTCTTCATACAAAATTAGGAAATTATTCCTCTATAATCAGGATTACTTCTCCAACAGGTAACTATGTACTTCTCTTTGTGAAGTATAAACACACACAACTATCAAATATAGATGTAAAGACAATGGATACAAATATCAGACAGACGACAGATGGAAACAGTAATTAATAAACTAAGTGACAGAATTTATCAATGATCAATAATTAAATGGTAAATGATGATGTTTTATCTTGGCCAGGCGCTGGTATTATATACCTCTTGGGCATCTCCTGGCTGAACTCATCTATCAAATGAGTTCATTCATATTATGCCAAACTCTGCTGGTCATGGCAATAATCATGAAATATCCCTAAGTCAATTTGGCACATGAACTGACTAAAAATATCAATCATTTAAGCCTGATTGAAGGAAATTTTACTTTCATAATTGGGATGATTTTGGGTTGCAAACTCAACATCAAAATCTTCCCAATTAGAGCTATGTCATAACTTGATGAATAACAATAAATGGGGATAATAAAATATATGAACATAAAAGATGACGCACCCCTAATTGGGACGTCAGCAGGCCTCTCAATAGCACTAAGTATGCCCTTGATTGGGACATCTATGTTTAAGTGCTTAATAAATTGATTTCATTAATTGAACCCAAACTTCCACCTTAGTGCATTAAGATTAATGTACTAATTTAGAGGTGCAATTTAGTTAATGCCGTGAGACCACTTTTCACTCAAGTGGACCCATAATCAGCCATAAAAATTATATCATAGCTAATATTAGCTATGATTAATTGGGTTATTTCAGATGCAATCAGAGTGGTTATGAGGCGAATCTGATTTATCAGATTATGCAGATGAATTGGGAAGGATCAAAGAATCCATCAATGGGAGTAATCTATCAGCATTGATGGTTTTCTCAAAGGGTTTATTTTTGAGTCAACCATCAAAATCTAACATTTCCCCCACTTGACTGGAATATAAACCCTGAGTTTTCCCAAATTAATCTTCAATATCTGAAAACAGGATGTCCTCTGCATATTGCAATTTTGTCACTTCCCTTGAACCTGAACAGCGGCATCAGTTTAATTGACTGAACAGAAATATGCATATGAATATGTTCTTAGGCTCTCTCCAAGCAGCAGAGTTGGGCCAGCTTATTCCTGTGCTGACAGTCATGATGTCTACTCAGCCCAAAACCATTGTTGAGGAGGAAGTTGTCCCAGTTGTGGATCCTACCTGAGGATCAATAGGTTACAAACTTTGGTCTCATGCCTCACAATTGTCTCAGCGCACAACTTTGGGAGCTCTTTCAATCTGAGGGAGCCAACCTTTTCACTCCAACTAGTTTATTTGTATGGCAATCTTCTGGCGAAGTTTATCTTTGTACTCAGCTACTTCCCAAAAATTAGAAATTATAGTGCAGTGTTGGGGTCGTCCAACTATTCTTGTTTGGGCCATTAACTCCAAGAAACTCAGGCCAAATACAATCAGCTTTATGACCCCATTCATCTTTTGCTTGCTAAGAATCCCTTTATTTGACCTCAAGTTATATTTCAGGTTGACAGCTTTGTAGAGGAAATCCTTGGTTCCTGGTCAGTGCCACTTGAAAATTGGCCCAATTTCACTTCCTCTTTGGGTTTAAATACCCATGACATTCAGGATGTTCATTTTTTCTCAGCCATTCAGGCAGCTTTTAATTCCCTTCATCAGGATAAAGCTGATGAATACCTTCCCAGGATGGCCTTAGTTGGCCATCTTTTGCATATTTTCCCCAACCGCATGCCTTCAGGTCAATTATTGCATGTTCCCCCTCTTATTGAGTGGTGGAAAACCCAAGTGTAAGATGTTAGATTATCAACCACGGAGATTTATCAGTATCAAACTGATTTTTTAGTTGACTGTCTTCTCCTGGGCGCTTGTTTTCCACCTGATTGTGGGCTTGATCAGGTAATTACCAACGGCTCTATGCCTCCACTCCCAATTGTTTGCTGGGAGTCATCTACAATGAGCACACGACGCATCTGGCTTTATGCCACCACAGCCCTTTTCCTTGACACCCAGCAACTTGATTGGGCTTAATTGGCACATGAAAATGAAGGATCAGGTTCTGGGTCACCTCCCCCTTGAAGCGGAGGATTAAAATTCTTTTTTTGTTTATTAAAATTTACAATTTCCTTATTACTTGTAATATAAAATCTTATTAAATTTTTCTTTTTATGTATATAGATGATAGATATAAATTTTTTTACTATTTTTATATTTTTTTCTTTGTTATTATTATATTTTCTCATATTTATTATTTTCTTATATTTGTATATACTTAATTATTAATTCTTCTCTTTTAATTGGCCCGCTTCCTAAACTTTCTTAGAAATTTAGCATGGACTCAATTATAGACATGCCCCAATTTTTCTCCTTAATAGTGTAGGAAAAGTTTGAAATTTTCTCTATAACGTCAAATGGGCCAACCCAAATGCGATTTAACTTGTGCGTTTGGCCCAAACCATGGGTATTACAAAATAATACTTCATCCCCCACAGTGAATTTGGGCAGATCATATTAGGTTTTTTGATCTTTTTAATGTTGGGCCTTATAAGTTCGAAGCTATTATTAAAACCTGGGCTTGCAGTTTAATTAAGGTTTCTGCAAGCCTCTCAACATAATGACAATAACTCAATTCCTGGGGTTCTTGTAGCAAAGAATACAACAATGATGCTAAGGTTGGACGCTTCCCATATAGAAGTTGGAAAGGAGAAATACTCGTGGCCAAATGTTAAGAAATGTTGTAGGCAAAAATGGCCAAACTGAGGAATGTACTCCATTTGGAGGGCTTCTGAGAAGTCCATTTTTCTTAGGATATTGACAAGTGTTCCATTAACTCACTATACTTCACCATTTGTTTCTAAGTGGTATGGAGTTGACAGAACACCATGCACCCTCATTATATCATTGAGCTTTTGGAGAATAAATGCAGTGAAATTTGTGCCATTATCTATAATATGAATTGAGGACATCCATGCTGATGAATAACTTTCTCCAAAATAAATTTAGCAGTTGTTGAGGCTCCTAAGTCCTGAATAGCTCTGGCTTCAACCCATCAAGTGATCAATTGCCACAATAATATATTTGTCTTTCACATTGCTAATCAGGAGGGGTCCAACCGCATCTATGGATATAGTGTGCCAAGTGAATTTGGGCCAAACAAGCTGGTAATAAGTAGCTTTTCAAAAGGGTTTTCCCCTTGGCACTCTTGGCAACAGCTCAAAGTTTCATGGATGTCAAAATACATCGATTTCCAAAATTAATTTTTCTTGAGCTGCTCCTTTGTTTTCTTAAAGCCTCCATGGCCGGTGGTCTTATAAACAGCCAAAATTAGATCTGCTCAAGCTGAATGATGTGGAGATATATATTTCTTCCCATCAATCACCTTGAATAAGATTGCTTTTAAAGATGGGTATCCTTTCTAAATTTGGAGAGAATTTTCTGCACTTTTTCAGGCTCATCAGAAAAATTTCCACTAATCATCTTCTTAAACAAGGTATCTGAAGGCTGACAGAGGGTTGCCACGATAGGCAGACGGGGCAAACAATCATCATTCTGATGCTTAGCACCAGCCTGGTGCTTGATGGTGTAGTCATAAGCCTGCAGCTTAAGTGCCCAGCGAGCCAAACGTCCTTCTGGCTCCTTCAAATTGTTAGGCCAGCTTAGGGATGCATGATCAGTAACCACAGTGAAATGCACTCCATGAAGGTATACTCAGAATTGCTTATAGGCATATATTACTGCCAAATACTCTCTTTCTGTCACAGTATATTTTCTTTCATGGGCACTAGGGTCCGACTAGCATAAGCTACTGGGTGCTCTTCGCCATCTTCTCCAGCTTGGGACAAAACGGCTCCAATTGCCATTAATGATGCATCAGTTTGGACAATAAACTCCCAGTCAAAGTCAGGATAGTGCAACACTGGTGCAACTAATAGGACCAATCAAAGCTGGTCAAATGCCTCCTGTCAGTCCAAATTCCACTCAAAAGAGACCTTATCCTTAAGTAGGTAAAATAAAGGTTCTCCATATTATAAAAGTCAGCAATACATTGGTGATAGTACCTGATCATGGCCAAAAATACTTGAATATCCCGCTTGGATCTGGGCCTCTTCATTTTATATATTGCTTCCAATTTGGCCAGTTGTGGCCGAAGACCTTTTTTAATCATTACAAACCCAAGGTATTCCAGCTGGTCCTTAAAGAATTGACACTTCTGGGGCTTGATCTTCAAATTTGCAGCAGCTAACCTATTGAAAACCTCTTCCAGGTGTTTCAGATGTTCACCAAAGGTACAGCTGAATACGTTTATATCATCTAGGTATATTAGTACACATGACAATTTAAGATTGCCCAGTATAGTGTCCATCACTCTCTGGAAGGTTTCTGGAGCATTACAGAGCCCTTGGGGCATCCACGTTGGTTGAAATAACCCTTCTTGAGTGATAATGGAGCACTTTTCTTGCTCAGCTTTGGGCAGGTCAATTTGCCAATAACCTTTAATTAAATTCATCGCTGAGAAGAACTTTGCACCCCCAAGCCTGTCTAGGGCATCATCAATACATGGAAGAGGATAGGAATCCTTTTTTGTAATGTTTTTAAGCTTCCGGTATTCAATAACAACCCTGTTGCTCCCATCTTTTTTTTACAATGAGAATTGTGGCAGCCCATGGACTCTTGGATGGTATCAACATACCACGGTCAATAAAGTTCCTTAATTTCCTTTGACACAACCTCTTCAGCAGTTTTCGAACGTCTAATTAGCCTCAATTGGATAGGTAAATGGTCCCCAGTATCTATCATATGGGTTACTTCTCTTGCACATCCCAGATTGAAATTTTCCTTGGCAAATATCTCATGGTATATCTCAAATAATCCTCAAACTCAGTCCTTTTCCTGATCATTTAGCTCTCCTAAATTGGCCACAGGTATGACATTATGCACATATTCCAACTCCTCATTGTGAAGCCATAGCTTATTCAGGGTTCCAAAATCATGGAAAGATTCAATCTCCGTGATTGGAATCAGCTGGAGTTAGACAACCACCTGATGCCTTTTGATTAAGATTGGCCAATTCTGCATGTTTTCACAGATGACACTAATTTCTTAATTTCCAGGAATAAATATCCCAGGCGCCACATTAGGTTTGAGTCAAGTTTGGGACTAAGGTAGATATTTTTTGCCATAAAGTCCTTCTGGGATTTGAATTGTTAGCCCAGTCGGGACTACTGCCTGCATTCCTGAGTCCAGAGTGAGTTCCTTGTTTGCTCGGAGGGGTATTCCCTTAGACTCATGGATTTGCGTTGGCAAGGCCTTGACACGACGCTTTGATTTATGGTATTCAATAGGAATTATTCCATCTTGATAGGCCAAATTAATGAATAGATTAGGCTTCTTTAGTCCCAATTTTGCGTTTTTTGTATAGTAAATCGGGATTTTTTGGTTCAGTATAGTTAAGGTATCATCCTTATGACTAGTGACCACTCCATATCTTCTCATAAAATTAGTGACAATAAGGACCTCATAGTTCTGATTCAGCAAGACTATAGCTAGAGCGGATACTGCTATAGACCCAAACTTTATAGGTAAAGCACTATCTGCCCCAAGAGCTCTGGTGGTATGTGTTCCTGCAGTGCCATATTCTTGATCATGGGCAACATCTGGGGCTATTATCAACTTCTTCACCAACTTAGTGCTGACGATATTTAAAGGTGCTCCACTATCAATAATGGCCTGAACATGGACCTTATTGACAGCAATATTGGCATAGGTACACTCAGAGTATGGTTCATAAGTGTTTATTAAGTGAATAGATTCAGAGTTGCCCGACTCCAAGTGTGATTTGAGGCAAGAACATATTTCAGGTAAGCTTTCCGCCAGAGTCTGCATAGGGATTGTGGCCTGTACATCTTTTAAGGAGGGCAGGTCACAAGAGTGGGTAGTATGAGGATCAAGGCCATAGTCCATAATTTGCTTAGCATATGGTTTAGCCACCTCTATTCAGTCTACTTCTGAGGCTTCACCTGATCTTTGGCCTTTTTGAGATCTAGTTGTGACCATATGTACATTGTCAGCCATAATATGAGGTAAGGAATCTTTGTTAATCAAATCAGACACAAAAGTTTGCCAGGATTGGGAGGAATGTTTCTGGTATGATGGGTGGTAGTAGAGCATTCCGCCTCTACTCCACCTGCCCTTTTTCCCAAATCTGTGTCCTTTTCGACTTTGTAAGCCAAATTACTCCTGTTTTCCTTTTCATTCAGGTATAACACTTGCTGGAAAAGTGCCCTTTTCTACCACAACAATGGCAAGTGATAGCATTAGATTTGGGATGGTCAGGTTTCTGCTCCTTAGGATTCCCATTCTTTCTTGACTGTGGCTCATATTACTAATTTTATGTTGAGGGCGTACCCATTGCAGATCGTTTAGCCAATTTGGAGCATCAAAGCTTCTTGCACAGCGGCGTAAATAGTAAAAAGTCTATTTGTCTCCATATTGCAATTAATAACAGGAATCATTACTCGTTCCAGATCATGATATGGCTGTACAGCATGTTCCATGGCGATTAATGCATCATATTCAGTCATAATGTTTGATCCAAGAAGTACTTGAGCTTCATGGTAAAATCGATTGGCAAACTCTTTGATAGACTCATTAGGTCTAAACTCGATATTTAAGAGTTCTGGCTTTTCGTGTCAACAGCTTTTCAGGCCTACCAAATTCCTTAATGATGGCCTGTCAGGCCTCATTATAAGACCAATCTTCCCCTAAATAGGGCATTACTAGGTCTACACTGTGTGAGTCCAGACAATTGATAAGCACTGTCACCTTTGCATGATCAGATGCTCCTTGCATAGCCTTCTCAAACAGCTTAAAGAAGAAATATACATTCCCTTCTTTATCAAATCTTGGCAAATTAAGTGGTTTGAAGTTGTTTCTGCCTGAGTCCCTAACCAGAGAGGCAGTTTCTTTTTTAAGCTTGAATGACCTGGAGAACCTTTGGGAAGAATGGGATGCTATGAGTGACTTGGAGTGGGCATAGAAGTGAGTACTCAAGGATATTTTGTGTATTCAATACATCTGTTCCATAGGACCATCTAGTACTAAAAAAATACATCCGTTCCATAGTCTTCATCTGCCTCATGATAATCATCTGAATCGCTCGACTCTGTTTTCCAAAATTGGGACTGATGTGGCTTCTTAAGCTCAACTTAGCGTGCCTTTGGGGCTGCTTCTTCATCCTCCCCTCCCCCAAGATTGGTTGCACACTTGCATCTATTAGTCTTAAGATACTCTATTTCCTTGTTAGCTTGAGAGAGATCTGCTTCAGCTAATGACACTTGGGCTCAAAGTGCCTTCATTTCTTCTGACATTCTCAACATCCTTGTGTTAGCAAGTGACAGTCGACTCTCCATATTTAATTTTTCTCAAATAAAATTGTATTGGAAGTATGCAGTTCAGAAATACTTGACCATACGTTAGCTAAATTTGGCCTTGATATCTGAATTATCCAGTTGTTCTCCTGTAGCAAGAGGTAACTGGGCTAAAGCTTCAATATCCCTTTGAGTAGCTGAAAATGTGGTCCAAATATAATCTTCCAATTTGACATATTTTTCCTCAAACTCTTAAGGGTTTTTCTTGAATAATGACCCTGTTGTAGAAGTTTTTCCGTGTTGGCTGCAATATAATGATACTGCATCTCAAGTCTGATGCAGTGGTTGGTAATATCCTGTTTCCACTGACTTGAGAAGCCCCAATTGTTCAGCACTTGTGTTGCTATCTTTGGGACGCCTTCATTAAGTTGAGCTACTAACTCATCAATTCAGTCATGAGCTTCTGCTGCAGCTCCAGTGTTTGAAACGTTTGCTTTGCGCACTTCTGCAAAGCAAGTATCCAGCTTCTCTAACAAGCAAGCATGGGCTGACCATTCCTCATCTTGAATACGGTGAATGTGAGAAAGTTCAAGATTTTGATGTGCAAAGATGCGTTGAGCATTCTTAATAGATGGTTGTATAAAATTAACCAAATATTCAATGTGTTGGCCTGACTCTCCTGAAGTCTTCAGACCAAAGCAGCCATGGTGGCTTCTCTGTATTTTTGATAAATTTTCGTTCTTCAGTGTTTGATCCTTCATATAATAAAATAGACCAAAGCTTGGGTCGATTTTTGAAGAACCAACCTAGTAGCCTCAAAACAGGGTTTCCAACATTTCCTTGATGTTGGCCTGGGTAAACTCGGCCAGATTAGAAGGTAAAGTTGGACCTGATCCAGTCACTATTAACTTTAATGAGTACTTGTTCCCCTCTTCATTGTCAGAACAATTTGATGTAAAATATTCAATGAACTGAACATTGCTTGTTTCCATTTCATTGTCTCTGTACTTTTGGGCAAATTTTGAAAGCTGATCATCCATATTCATATTAGGTAGTTGTCTTTTTTGAGTGAGCACCAAAATGTTAAGTTTTCAACTGATGGTGCAAGCTAAAATGACTTAACAATAAATTAAAGGATAAAAACTCGCTTTTAAATTAAACTCCTGCTCATAATTGGGAAGTAGATTCTCTAGAAAATCCTCAATAATAGCCAAGTAACTCTGGTACTCACACCATTTTTAAGTCTACTGGCAACAACAATTATGATACCTTCTGTCTTCATGAAAAATTAGGTAATATTCCTCTATAATCAGGACTACTTCTCCAGCAGGTAACTATGTACTTCTCTTTGGGAAGTATAAACACACACAACTATCAAATATAGATGTAAAGACATCGGATACAAATATCAGATAGATGACAGATGGAAACAATAATTAATAAACTAAGCAACAGTAGTTACTAATGATCAATATTTAAATGGTAAATGATGATGTTTTATTAATTGGCCAGACACCGGTATTATATACCTCTTGGGCATCTCCTGGCTGAACTCATCTATCAAATGAGTTCATTCATATTATGCCAATCCTCTGCTGGTCATGGCAATAATCATGAAATATCCCCAAGTCAATTTGGCACATGAATTGACTAAAAATATCAATCATTTCAGCCTGATTGAAGGAAATTTTACTTTCATAATTGGGATGATTTAGGTTGAAAACTCAACATCAAAATTTTCCTGATTAGAGCTATGTCATAACTTGATGAATAACAATAAATGGGGATAATAAAATATATGAACATAAAAGATGACGCACCCCTAATTGGGACGTCAGCAGGCCTTTCAATAGCACTAAGTATGCCCTTAATTGGGACATCTATGTTTAAGTGCTTAATAAATTGATTTCATTAATTTAACCCAAACTTCCACCTTAGTGCATTAAGATTAGTGCACTAATTTAGGAGGTGCAATTTAGTTAATGCTTGAGACCACTTTGCACCCAAGTGGACCCATAATTGGCCATAAAAATTATATCATAGCTAATATTAGCTATGATTAATTGGGTTACTTCAGATGCAATCAGAGTGGTTATGAGGTGAATCTGATTTATCAGATTATGCAGATGAATTGGGAAGGATAAAAAGATCCATCAATGGAAGTAAGCTATCAACATTGATGGTTTTCTCAAAGGGTTTATTTTTGAGTTAACCATCAAAATATAACACTAAATAAACCAAAACATGAACCAACCTCCCTAAAAAAGCAGCAAGACACACAAAAAAACAAGGAAACTACCAAACAGGTGGCACAGTGGCGAGCTGCTTATCCCACCATGGCGGAAGGGGAAGGGGTATAAGGGGGCTCACCCGCTGTACCCGCATCATACAAAGAATGGGCTAAGGCAAAGAGCAAGGGCGTGGGTTATCAGCAATATGTGGGGTGAGATTGCAGAGGACCATTTGTTTGTAGATATAATCATCATTATAAATTGCAATTAAGCAAGTGGACAAGCAATTTTACTTGAATGCAGATGGCAGAAAATTGGGAAACTAAAGCGGTGTTAGTGTGGGTAAATTTTGCTTTGAATTGTGAAACTGCAACCACTTTCTTAATAGGCATTTGCTGCATGTTTATGCAGCTGGAGAACGGTGTTTTTTCTCTATTGGGCAGGTCTGGGAAAGAATGGGAGGGGGAGCCCTTTGTACAGTTTCATCACTGTGCAGGCAATAATATTATGGAAGAAAATCTTATCATGTTGGGCAGCAGCTGCCACTGCAAAATGGTGTTGAATAATAACAAATTTGTCAATTGGGTGAGGGACATAAAAGCTCCAAGGGATCTCAATGGGGGATCGCATAGGGATTTATTCTCTTATGTTGACTTTGGAGTCTTCAATACATTACCTGATTCGTCAGTTTCATCCAATGAGGACCATGAGTTCAAATCATACATGTTCATGTTTTCCTCAATAGGGTTGGATGAGGCTGGTGATTGGGTTGAGCTCAGGAGCAAACCTGTGTCCAAGCAAAATCCTGATTGGTGAGAGCATTTGTGGCACTAGGGTTAGGACAGGTCTGATTGGCTGCATGGATACAGCAGCGGCAGCAGGCTTTGGAAGAGGTGAGGGTAAGATTTTCCCCCATTCTGAGAGGGCTGCAGGGTGGCTGGCAGATGAGGAACTGGTTGCTGAGACTGCAGAGGCAGTAGAGGCAGTGAGGTAGGGACAACTCCGCTTTGAGTGGTCCAACTCAAAGAAGGATGAACAGATGGTCCGCCCGCCCTTGACGCTGGCCCAGAATGGGTAATCAAGGGCAGAAAAAATGAAGGAGCGAGAGGAAATCTGGTCAGCAATTTTTGTAAATTTATAGCTGATCTTGGGAAAAGCCCAAGGCCCTGAAAGGCGTGTGGCTCTTTGGGGACTACAAATTGAAGGATGGTGTCAGCGCCATAGGCTGCCAAACCTGTCATTAGCTCCTTTAGAGCACTGCCAAGGGAAGGTGAGTGGGCAACCCAGAAAACTGAATTACCATCATGGAGTCAGTGGGAGCTGGGTGTGCGTAGTGGGAATAAGTGTGCCCTTAAAAGAAGGGGCACAGTTGCTGCAGTGGCAGCATTGGCTTCACCTGAGAACCAAAGTCAAAGTACCCCTATAGCGTTGGAAATTGATAAAGCTGGCAGGTTGCACCAATTGTGCTAATTTGATTATGGGTGTGTCCAAATATGGGAACAACTTCCCATTTTCAACCCAAAGGCCAAAATGCATGCAGAGACATGTAAGGATGAGAGAGCAGTGTGGTACCACCTGGGATTGTGCAAGGTGAATGGCAAGATCTTTGGGCAGAACAAACTGACCTAATGATTGGTTAGGACTGGATGAACCAGTATTAGAGCATTTTTCCCCCAAAATGAAAAACGCTGGATGGGGGTTTGCTGCTGCCACATTGGAGCAGCAGATGCTGGGGCCACGGATATCAATGGGTTAGGGGCTATAAATTTATAAATAACTTGATAAATTATTGTTATTATATAACAAAGATATCTCACAATAAAAACTTCATGTTACTTGATCCTGAAAATTTTATAATATGACATGCATCTAAAGTCTTTATATAGTACATTTATCCTAACGTCACCTTCCTTAAATAGTTTATATAATCATTACTTCGTTATTTCCTACTTTTTAGATAAAGCATATATCATCTTCCAGCTATCTTGGGAAGAGATCTAATAATTTATGCAATGCAAAGGTAACTATTAAACTAAAAAGTTGCTTTTACTAGTTATCTTTGAAACTCTTAGGGTATAATACCTTTATGTGCTTGCATTGCTTAAACCAGAAGAGTAAACAGGGATGATAAAAGCATATACTTGGTTAATACTTTTTCTTAATAGTTTTGATACAGAATCATATTATTACATTTCATGGAAGAGTAATACTAAAAGCAGAATTTAGGTATGTATGTATATGATATTTATATCCCAGATTAGACATACTTATACATATAAGGTTAGATTAAAATACTTAAATTTTCTTAAGATTAATGCCACTCACTTAATAAGCATTAAAATAAATAAATTTTTTGCTAATTTTGTTTTTAACTCAGCGTGTAATAAAAAAGCCTGGATTACTTTATGAGTACGTCAAGACCACAAGGTTAACCACAGTCCACAAGGCACCACAGGTTTCAAGGAACCCTGGGTGGGCGCGTTGGGAGAGTTTTGGACTGGCGTCAACCCAGTGAATTGGTGCCTATTGTCATCTTTTATACAAAAATGACTAATAAGACAGGTTCCCAAAAAAGTTTTTGATATATAATGGTCAAAAGCTAGGTAAAATTTTAACCCAACACCCTGCCATTAAAGGGTGTTGGGTTATATGGTGGAAAGGGGGAGAGCTACTAAGCTGAGTTATAATAGGGTGAAATTATTTTCGTTTTTGAATTTTATTAATTATTGGATGTGATCCCTGATTTTGCCTCATTAATACTAACTGGAGGTTCCAAGCTATTATTGGGATTATTTCCCAACTTCCAAATGTCTAAATTTACATCTTTGATTTGGAATGGGGTGTTGCTTTGATCCCTATTTTTTATCCCTTTTTTCAATTTTTTGCTCAGAACTCACACTTTTTAGTTAAGCTTCCCCTTTCAGATTAACTTTTGGTTGAGCTGCCAGTTGAGGGCAGGGAATGAGGACTGTTGTGTGGGGCTTCTGGTCTCTTTTAAAGTCAAAACAAAACTTCTTATTTATTTAAGATAAAACTTTGAAGAATTTGACACTATTATGGGTTTAGGTTAGGGTAAGTGTGGGAGAGGCATGTGGCAAACAGGGAGGGACATCAGCAACCCATCTCTCATCTAAGGTAAGCCCAGGTCATATATTTGAGTGAGAGGCAGGACCCTAGGGTTTGAACCTTTTTGGTTCTAAAGGAGTGCATGAACCTATCCAGATTAAAAGCTGTAGCCAAAACCCTTACACATTTTTTACTATGAAATCAACAGTTTATATTGAATAATAAATAGACACACAATGATTTTTGAGATTTATACCATCTATTACTTTTTGATATAGCATAACTCAGACACTTGTCAATTAAACTATAACCTTGATTTATAATATACATGTATAATTATTCATAATTTTCAACTAGCTGCAATTTTTGATTGAAAATTTTATCAAATTTTTATAATTGTTAAACAAATTTAATTAGTATAGTTTTAAAATAATGTGAATTAGTATAAACTACTTTTAAACTTTTCTTTCTCGTTGCAAACACTTTTGCAACCTATTTAATTCAAGACTCAATCTAGTTTGATAATCTCATAGAGGAGATTAGTCTGCGCCCATGTCTGGGAGCAGTTAAGCAAGCAAGGTAAGAGGAGCAGGTGGAAGGCCTGCGGCCTCCAACGTTTGAAAACTCCATGGAGAATCCAGCAGAATTGACAAAAATACTAAGAAACTGGCAGTCACTATTTCCCCAGAGATACTCGCATGGCAAGCATGATGCAACCAGTACATCAACATGCCACACTCCCAGCCACTTTCATCGGTGGAATTTGGAGTCCATGTGTATCTGGACATCCAAAAACAGCCTTATGGGAAAAATTTTGTGAAGATGTACACAAAATTTTCCTGACCGCGGTGTACGTTGCACCTCATTCCATGTCACATGGTTGGCTGGACCTGGGTTTCAAAAGAAAAAAAAGCAGCAGATGAGGCTGCAGTGGTGCGCATAGTGGTTGACCTCCCCGAAGGGCAATGGGTCATCAAAACCAAATGCACCAGATGGACAAAATCAAACCAAATTTTCCTCATGTTTGACTTTTTGCCTACTACGGTAAAATGTGACATTTTGGAGTAACACCTGAAAGATGGTCTCACCATATATGGCGAAATACAATCTTTTGAGATGTAATGCTTTACACTGATGCCACACCTGTGACCAGCAAAGCAATCACAGTTCTGACCCCAATGGAGGAGATCATGAAGAACCTAACCCAGATCCCGCACTCCACCTTTATTGACATCACAGGGCATACCACCCACCCATTCTGGGTAACCATGGACAGCGCGCCCCCCATTTGCACCCACTGTGACACATTCAGCCATAAGGCACATGCATGCCCCATCAAGGAGGGCGTCACATTCCAAGAGCACCCCTCAGCGGCCATGGCCAGTGGAGAGGCGCACTACGAACCAACTGCAAGCACCAAGGAGGCTTTCCCGTGGGGAGCACAAGGCTGTTACCTATTGGTAAAGCCCATCTTCCCGCAGGAGTGGAAGAAGGCCAAGCAGGCCCATAGGGCCATGGCCAAGGAAGCGGCTAAGGCCACCACCACCATCCCACACTCACAACGCCAGGAGGACATGGAGACCTTCGCGGCGGAAGCAACTCAGGAATCCATCACCCAATCAGATTGGGAGGCCCATGCCGAGCAGGCCACTTAATCCGAGGTTCTGATGGGAGATTTGATCTCACCCAATTGCTGCACCCAAGCTCTGGTCAAAACTGACTTGGGACCTATCCCAATTGAAAAAAAAAATTTGCCCCGCTCGACAGTGCACCAAACTTATCCGCACCACAAAAAATTCATCCGACATTGGGAAAACAAAAAGCAAAGGCCAAGGCCAATGCGAATCTTTCCGCAAAAATTAACAAAAACCCCAATAGCATTGCTGCTAACACCCGCACTGCTGTGAAAGCCTGTGGGGACCTTGAAGAGGCTGATGGGCCCGGGGGCCCACCCCCTCGCACCTAAGGTGTGAAGGGGGAAACCTTCACTCTAGGGATGCTTTATATCGCTGGACTCAAGGCCTCCCCATCCCAGGCTAGGAAACTGAGTTTTTTACAACACAATTTACCCGTGGATATCCTGGCCATCCAGGAGTCCCACTGTCCATGAGGTTCCGAGGAAGCTTGGAAAACAAAGCTCCTCCCAACCCTATCCTTTTGGTTGAAGCACTGTGGGGTGCTAATTCAGAAAAATAATTTTTTCAAATTCACATCCTCAGAAACATTCCTAAATGGCTGAGTGCTCGTCATCACCTTCTCGTGGGCCAACGTTGCACACACAATCGTCAACATCTATGCCCCAAACAGTGCACATGAGCGTCGGGAATTTTTCTTGTTGGTCAAATCCCTCCCACTACCCCCTGATTCTTTCTTAGTTGGCGACATGAACTGTTGGCTAACCTCACCAACAGATCGGTGGCCTCTCCCTCACCCCACGCCCCACAGGGTCATGTAGAACTACGCGTTCTAAAAAGCCACCCCTTGGGTTAATGGATGCACTGCCATGACATGCCCCACTGCTCAAAAACATGACGCATCCCCACGTCCACAATAGCCAACTAAGGTCTATGACCTGCATCGACCTTATTCTAACGCCAGCGAAATTCCAACCCCACATCTCCCACTTCAAAACAACGAAAATGGAATTCTCTGACCACCGATTGGTCTCAATAACATACCACTTACCCATCACAGTTGCAAAGGCCCCACATTGGTGCAAAATCCGCCCCCCAAGCTCATGCGTCGCCAGGATTTTCCATGTGGGTGGAAGAGGCAACTTTGGCAAATCATTTGTTGCACTGTCTTGCGCGGACCCCATTTCCACATGGGCAACTTTCAAAGAGGACACCATCCACCACTATTGCCATCTCTCCTCCAGACGCTCACAAGCCACATTGGTGGTTATCTCACGCGCTCTGGTGGAATTGGCCCACTTGGAGTCCAACATTCCAGCCACAGGATACAGCCCTGCATGGGGGAAGTGGAGTGGAGGCAGCCACCCACCTCAACGCACTTGAAAGGCAACACAAACATCAGGTTTGTGTCCAATACAGGGCCACACGCATCACTAAAGGCGACAAATGCACTGCATACTTCTTTAAAAAAATTTGCACCACGCCAGAGCATGGCCTGCATACAGGTGTGAAGATCGGATAATTCCATTGCAGACACACCAGCTGAAGTGTCAATCAAAACTCAAAAATATTACTCTGAGTTATACTGAGCTGAATTAATTCAGCCAGCCAAAATGGCGGAATTTCTTGATCGAGCTCATATCCACAACATTTTCTGATACCCAGAAATAATGAATTTAATTACTCCAAACGAATTATGGACAGCCATTCGTGGTGCGCCAAACCGAAAATGCCCAGGCCCAGATGGCATTCCATATGAGTTCTACAAAAATATTTCAAATATATATCCCCATTGCTGCTAGCCTCACTTAACCAAAGCCTGTTGGAAACGCGCCTCCTACCAGGAGGACATGAGGCCTTTACTGTCACACTCTTCAAGAAAGAGGATAAGCTTGACTTAGCCAACTGGCGCCCCATTTCCTAACAAACACAGACACCAAAATTTTAACAAAAATCATGGCTAATCATTTAGGGACTATAGCATCTGCCACCATCTCCCCAGAACAATTCGGTTTTATCCCAAGAAGTTGATTTGGGATAACGTGCACTCTGTGGCTAATGTATGTCAGTCCACAGCCTCTGGGGCACTTGTATTCTTGGACCAACAAAAGGCCTATGATAGAGTAAACTGGGAATACCTTAGGGCCTGCCTCCATCAATTCCGCCTACCCCCCCCGCTTCATAAACTGGGTGATGCTGCTCACGGAATCTGCAACAATGGCAGTGCGTGGCCCAGGCTTCCTAACGGAAGTAGTCCACCCTCAAAGGGGCCTGCGACAAGGGGACCCCCTCAGCCCACTCTTATACAACTTCAGCCTTGACCCACTACTGCGAAATGTGAATGCCCAACTCACTGGGGTCCATGTGCCAGGCCAAACCCCAGTCAAGATGATGGCATTTGCAGATGATTGCGTGGTGGGGGTGTCTAATAACAAAGATGCACGTGCGCTTGAAGCCCTCATCCAGGAATATTCCCGGGTAAGCAACGCGGCACTGAACGCCTCCAAAACTGAAATCATCCTCCTTGGTCGGTTTCAGAACTGCTGGGCCCCAGCAATTAGTTCCCAACCTGGCCCATCTGCTCGCCCACGTCCACGCCTTACTAACTCAACACACGCCACTCCACTGGTGCTCCCCTTCGTGCCACGTCCTACCATAGGACCAGTGTGACATCTGGGCATGTGGATGGAGACAGGCACATATGCGTCAGCAGTAATGGAGTGCCGTATACTGGACAACGTGACGAAGAGAATCGCCTCTCTCAGAGCCCATGCTGCCAAGATCCTGGGCACTTGGATCACGGCTGTCACCGCTCCTACACTCCCATCCCAACACTGGTCCCACGCAGCACGCTCCAACTTCTCCTGAGCCTTGGGCCTCAGCAATCCATCAAACCCCCACTCCCTGATGAAATACCTCGCATCACACACATTGGCCACAGGTCCTCACAGGACTAAAACCCACTACAAACGAATCCTACTCTCCATGCGAAGCGCAGAGCGGAGAATTCATATCAGCAGACATACAACCTGAAGAGGCCGCCCCTCTCCTCAGTTCACACAAGAGGTACGGGGCTACCCATCCATGATGGCGTGATCCCCATTCGACCCCATGTCCTATCCAGGGTGGACTACCTGGACATGATGGACATCCCTTATTTCTCTGAGACCCAAAAGACTATCTGGAAATACGCACACCATCCTCAGTTGCAGCCTCAAGTCCGCTCCCATGTGTGGTGCTGCCTGAGGCGGGTGTATCATACAGCTGAGCGCTCTAACGCTTTACACTCATCCTGTGTCATGTGTGGCCAGTATGGAACGCTGTTCCACTGCCTGGAGAAGTGCCCCACCTTTAAAGTGATATGGCGCGAAGTCCAACGTCTGCTGGGCCAGGATCAAACGCATCCCTTCAGTCTGTCAAGAGATATGTTTGCTTCATCAATGGCCTCCCCTCCCACCCTCCCTCCGTGCTCTGGTGGTTGCAATCGCCATGTGGACTATCCACACGATTGTCTTGGATGCCATCGCTAGCTCCATCCCCACCCTCCCAGAAGCTGTCCACAGATTCTGGTCTCATTTGGTGGACCACTTTCAAGCGTGGATGTTTGGATATCTCCCACCGCATTGCCGTCAGCTGGTCTCCTCCTGGTTCCCAGTCTGGTTCATCAAATCAGACCCCTTACTCCACATGTGCTCAATAGTGGCTACGGCCCCTTCACACGTTCCCTCCCCCTCCCCATAAGTGGCGTTCCCGCTGGCAACAAGAGATAGCATCGCTTCTCAGGGGTGCCTCCCCTGGTACTAAGTTTGTCTTTCCTGAGTCATATTTGGAAGTGTCCGTCCCATGGTCAGCCTTCCCCACAATAAATTTAAAATTTATATACTACTTTTATGTAAGTTATTAGAAAGTAGTATAAGTTCATACTTTACTACTATACCATTTTTATGTTTGGGCATATTTTTTAAAAGTTATTAATATAAAAACATAAGTAAATAGTATCCAAGGTTGATTACTTTTACTGTATTAATTGTTTTTTATGACAAAACAAACATAATAAATCAGCAAAATTCTATAGTTTGTATTGTATTTTACTATACTTTTAACTTTTCTTTTGTTGATACATGGTTTCCACCAGGTCTTATGGTAAATTATAATTAAAAAAAGTTCTTTTTTACTAAATATTTCTATTGGTATTACTCAACTATGGTAATTCTCATAAGTTTAGGACCACTTATTTGATTTGTTATTATAATATCATAATAATAATTTTTTATTTGAGGTAGGAGGATAAATATAATAATAGGTATATAAGATATATAATTTAATCAACTTCTTACTATATAAAAGTTACTTTGATTAACCTTAAACATCTACTAGTTATATATTCTACCTAGTAATGTCTTTTCTTTTTTATATTTAGATAGTTCTAAAATATGACTCTTTTTACTAAAATAAAAAACACTTATATATATTATTTAATTTGAGTCGGGCTGACCTGGGGATGATACTGCACAGATTAATAGGGAATCAAAATTATAAGAAAGGAGGATAAATCCTTGTACTATTCCATGTGCAGTGTTCTGATAGGCCAGGAACTCTATTAACTGCCTTGCTATTTGTTATCTAGTTTAGTGAATTGGTGCGTGGTGCCAACACAGTGTTAAATTGTACCCTATTCAAAGTTCATCTATTAGAATTAAACTTGGGAGGCAATAGTCAAAATTACTTATAAATATGAATAAATATAAAAATATATGAAGATTGAATTAGATAATATCTAAAATGAAAATTTATCAATATAGTCAATAAACAATTAAATTATTATAAATTGAATCATGATTTCTTAATACCATCTATTAATAGAGCAGATCAGTTAAAGTAATTGATATATAATGTTTAATTTAATATATTGCGAGAAAGGCCAACCATGGGATGGACACTTCCAAATTTGACCTGAAAGAAACAAAACTTAGTAACAGGCAAGGCACCCCAGAGAAGCAATGCTCTCTCTTGTTGCCAGCGGGAACGCCACTATGGGGAGGGGAGGGTACGTGTGAGGGGGCTGTAGCCACAATTGAACACGTGTGGAGGAAAGGGTCTGATTTGATGAACCAAACTGGGAACCAGGAGGAGACCAGCTGTCAGCGACACAGTGGGAGGTATCCAAATATCCACGCCTGAAAGTGGTCCACCAAATGAGACTGGAATCTGTGGACAGCTTCTGGGAGGGTGGGGGTGGATCCTGCAATGGCATCCAAGACAACGTGTGGATAGTCCACATGGCGATTGCAACCACCAGAGCACAGAAGGAGGGTGGAAGGGGGAGGCCATTGATAAAGCAAACATATCTCTTGACAGACTGAAGGGATGTGTTTGATCCTGGCCAAGCAGACGTTGACTTCGCGCCATATCACTCTAGAGGTAGGACACTTCTCCATGTGGTAGAACAGCGTTCCATACTGGCCATACATGACGCAGGATGAGTGTAAAGCGTTAGAGCACTCAGCTGTATGGTACACCCACCTCAGGCAGCGCCACACATGGGAACAGATTTGAGGCTGCAACAGAGGGTGGTGTGCGTATTTCCAAATAGTCTTCTGAGTTTCAATGGAGTAAGGGATGTCCATCATGTCCAGGTAGTCCACCCTGGATAGGACATGGGGCCGTGTGGGGATCACGCCATCTTGGATGGGTAGCCCCTGTACCTCTTGTGTGAACTGAGGAGAGGGGCGGCCTCTCTGGGCTTTGTCCACTAATACGAATTCTCCCCTCAGCGCTCCGCATGGAGAGGAGGATTCATTTGTAGTGGGTTTTAGTCCCATGAGGACCTGTGGCCGATGGGTGTGAAGCCAGGTATTTCATCAAGGAGTGAGGGTTCAATGGATTGTTAAAGCATAAGGCGTGGGAGAAGTTGGAGCGGGCCACACAGGACTAGTGTTGGGAGGGGAGCGTAGGGGTGGTGACGGCAGCAATCCAGGTGCCCAGGATCTTGGCAGCATGGGCTTTGAAGTCAAGCAGGCCCATGCCTCCATGATGATGAGGGCCAAACATGACCTCTAGCCGTACTGGTGGTGGGCGGCCTGACCATATCCATCCTTGCAGAAGGGCATACAAGGATTTGAAAAACCTGGTGAGAAGGGGCTAGCGTGGGCTCCAAACCAGACTTTGGAGAGGAGCATAGAGTTGGCTAAAACAACCCTGCCAGTAAGGGAAGTAGGGGGCTCTGAGGGAGGCGATGCGCTTCGTCACGTTGTTTAGAATATGACTTTCCATTACTGCTGATGTGTACCCGCCTGCCTTCACCCACACGCCCAGATGGCTGATAGGCCCTATGGTAGGGCGTGGCACGAAGGGGAGCACTAGTGGGGCAGTGTGAGGTGAGCAGGGAGGGCGAGCACATGTGCGAGCAGATGGGCCAGGCTGGGCACTGGTCGCTGCGGCCCAGCAGATTTGATACCGACCAAGGAGAATGATTTCAGTTTTGAAAGCGTTCAGTGCAGCATTACTTACCCAGGAATACTCCTGGATGAGAGCTTCAAGCGCGCGTGCGTCTTTATTATTAGACACCCCAACCACACAGTCATCTGCAAACGCCATCATCTTGACTGGGGCTTGGCCTGGTACATGGACCCCAGTGAATTGGGCATTCACGTTTCGAAGTAGTGGGTCAAGGTTGAAGTTGTATAAGAGTGGGCTGAGGGGGTCCCCTTGTCATAAGCCCCTTTGAGGGCGGACTACTTCCGTTAGGAAGCCAGGGCCACGCATTGCCATTGTTGCAGATTCCATGAGCAGCATTACCCAGTTGATGAAGCGAGGGGGTAGGTGGAATTGATGGAGGCAAGCCCTGAGGTAATCCCAGTTTACTTTATCATAGGCCTTCTGCTGGTCCAAGAATACAAGTGCCCCAGAGGCTGTGGACTGGCATGCATTAGCCACCAAGTGCACGTTGTCCCAAATCGACCTTCTGGGTATGAAACCGAATTGTTCTGGGGAGATGGTGGCAGATGCTACAATCCCTAAAAGGTTAGCCATGATTTTAGTTAAAAATTTTGTATCCATGTTAGTTAAAGAAATGGGGCGCCAGTTGGCTAAGTCTAGCTTGTCCCCTTTCTTGAAGAGTGTGACAGTTAAGGCTTATTGTCCTCCGGGTAGGAGGCGCGTTTCCAGAAGGCTCTGGTTAAGTGAGGCAAGCAGCAGTGGGGATATATATTTGAAGTACTTTTTATAGAATTCATATGGAATGCCATCTGGGCCTAGGCATTTCCGATTTGGTGCACCGCGGATGGCTGTCCATAGTTCATTCAGAGTAATCAAATTCATTATTTCTGGGTATCAGGAAACGGTGCAGATGTGGGTTCAGTCAAAAAATTCCGCCACTTCAGCCAGCTGAATTGGATCAGATCAGTATAACTCAGAGTAATACTTTTGTACTTCAATTGCCACTTCAGCTGGCATATCCACGATGGAATCATCCAATCTTTGCACCTGTGTGCAGGCCACGCTCTGGCATGGTGCGAAGAATTTTTTAAAAAAATATGCGGTGTACTTGTCGCCCTCTGTAATGCGTTTGGCCCTGTACTGAACCCAAACCTGATGTTTGTGTTGCCTTTCGAGCGCATTGAGGTGGGTGGCTACTTCTGCCCACTTCTGGCCCCATGCAGGGCTGTAGCCTGTAGCTGGGATGTTGGACTCCAGGTGTGCCAACTCTGCCAGAGCGCGCGAAATGATGGCCGATGTGGCTTGTGAGTGTTGGGAGGAGAGGTGGCAAGAGTGGTGGATGGTATCATCTTTGAAGGCTGACCATGTGGAGATGGGGTCCACGCAAACGGTGTAACAAACTCTTTAGCCAAAGTTGCTGATTCCACCCAAGTGGAAAATCCTGAAACGCAAGTTTGGGAGGGCAGAGTTTGCACCAATGTGGGGCCTTAGACACTGTGACAGGTAGGTGGTAGGTTACTGAGACCAGCCGGTGGTTGGAGAATTCAATTTTTGTTGTTTGGAAGTGGGAAATGTGAGGTTGGAATTTTGCTGGTGTGAGGATAAGGTCAATGCGGGTCATGGACCTTAATTGGCCGTTGTGGATGTGGGGGCGCATCATGTTTTTGAGCAGCGGGGCTTGCCATGGCAGTGCATCTATTAACCCAAGGGTGGCCTTTATAACGCGAAGTTCTACGTGACCCCGGGGGGCGTGGGAGGAGGAAGGCCAATGGTCCGTGGGTGTGTTTAGCCAATAGTTCATGTCACTGACTATGAAAGGGTTTGAGGGTAATAGGAGGGATTTGACCAATGAGAAAAATTCACGACGCTCTCATGCACAGGTTGGGGCATAGATGTTGATGATAGCATGCGCCACATTAGCCCATGAGAAAGTGACAATGAGGACTCAGCCATTGAAGAATGATTCCAACTATAAAATTTTGAAAAAATTGTTTTTCCAAACTAGCACCCCACAATGCTCTGACCAAAAGGATAGGGAAGGGAGGAGCATGGTTTTCCAAGCATCCTTGGAACCTCATGGACTCTGGGACTCCTGGATGGCCAGGATATCCATGGTTAAATTTTGTTGTAAAAAACTCAGTTTCCTAGCCCAGGACGGCGAGACCTTGACTCTGGCGATATTCAATGTCCCTAAAGTGAAGGTTTCCCCCATCACACCTTAGGTGCAAGGGGGTGGGCACCCAGGCCCACTAGCCTCCTCTAGATCCCCATGGGCCTTCACGGCAGCATGGGTGTTTGCAGCAATGCTATTGGTAGTTTATTTAATTTTAGCAGAAAGTTTCGCGTTGGCTTTTGCCTTCGCTTTTTGTTTCCCCGACATCAAACAAATTTTTTGTGGTGTGGATGAGTTCGGTGCACCAACGTTTGGGTCAAAAAAATTTTCAGGTAAGTTGGACCCCAAGTTGGTTTCAACCGGAGCTTGGTTGCAAAGATCAGGTGAGAATGAGTCACCCATCAGATCCCCATATTGGGTGGCCCAATCAGCATGGGCTTCCCAATCTGATTGGTTGAGGGATTCCCAAGTTGCTTCCACCACAAAGGTTTCAATGTCCTCCTGGTGTTGGGAGTGTGGGATAGTGGTGGTGACTTTGGCTGCTTCCTTGGCTGCGGCCCTGTAGGCCTGCTTGGCCTTCTTCCGCTCTTGTGGGGAGATAGGTTTTACCAGTAGGTAGCAGCCTTGTGCTCCCCACGGGAAAGCCTCTTTGGTGCTTGCGGTTGGTTTGTAGTGTGCCTCTCTGCTGGCCATGGCCACCAAGGGGTGCTCTTGGAATGTGATGCCCTCCTTGGTGGGGCATGCATGTGCCTTATGGCTGAACACATCACAGTGGGTGCAGATGGGGGCGCGCTGTCCACGGTTACCTGGAAAGTGTGGGTGGTATGCCCTCATATTGATATATGTAGAGTGCAGGATCTGGGTTAGGTCCTTTACGATCTCCTCAGTTGGGGTCAGAACTGCGATGGCTTTGCTGGTGCACAGGTGTGGCATCAGTGTAAAGCATTGCATCTCAAAAGATTTTATTTTGCCATATATGGTGAGACCATCTTTCAGGTGCTGCTCCAAAATGGCATGTTTTACCATAGTAGGCAAAAAGTCAAATGTGAGGAAAATTTGTTTAGATTTTGTCCATCTGGTGCATTTGGTTTTGATGAACTGTTGCCCTTCAGGGAGGTTGATCACTATGCTGTTTGATTTTGATGGTTGACTCAAAAATAAACCCTTTGAGAAAACCATCAATGCTGATAGATTACTTCCATTGATGGATCCTTTGATTCTCCCAATTCATCTGCATAATTTGATAAATCAGATTCACCTCATAACCGCTCTAATTGCATTTGAGGTGCCCAATTATTGTAGCTAATAATAGCTATGATATTATATTATGGCCAATTATGGGTACACTTGGGTGCAAAGTGGTCCCATGGCATTAACTAAATTGCACCTCCTAAATTAGTACATTAATCTTAATGCACTAAGGCAGAAGTTGGGTTTGATTTAATGAAATTGATAATTAAGCACTTAAACATAGATGTCCCAATTATGGGCATACTTAGTGCTATTGAGAGGCCTGCCAACATCCTGAATTGGGGTGCATCATCTTTTATTATCATATATTTTTTATTCCCCATTTATTATTGATGTCAAGCTATGATGTAGCTCTAATTGGGAACATTTTGATGTTGAGTTCAAAACCCAAAGTCATCCTGATTATGGGCATAATTAGTGCTATTGAGAGGCCTGCTGACGTCCCAAATTGGGGTGCATCATCTTTTATGATCATATATTTTTTATTTCCCATTTATTGTTAGATGTCAAGTTATGACATAGCTCTAATCGAGAAGATTTTGATGTTGAGTTCAAAACCCAAAGTCATCCCAATTATGAGAGTAAAATTGCCTCCAATCAGGCTGAAACAATTGTTATTTTTAGTCAATTCATGGGCTGAATTGACTTGGGATTTTTCATAATTATTGCCATGACCAGCAGAGGATTGGCATAATATGAATGAACTCATCTAATAGATGAGTTTGGCCAGGAGATGCCTGAGAGGTATATAATACTGGCACCTGGCCAATTAATAAAACATCAACTAAATCAATTAATCATCATTTACTAGTTTATTGATCATTAATAACTACTGTCACTTAGTTTATTAATTATTATCCATCTGTCATCTGTCAGATATTTGTATCTGTCACCATTACATCTATATTAGATAGTTGTGTGTGTTTATTCTTCCCTAAGAGAAGTACATAGTTGCCTGCTGGAGAAGTAGTCCTGATTATAGAGGAATAATTTCCTGATTTTGTACAAAGACAGAAGGTCTTGTATTTGTTGGTGCCAGTAGACTTAAGAACGGTGAGTATACCAGAGTTACTTGGCTATTATTGAGGATTATTGGAGAATCTACTTCCCAATTATGAGCAGGAGTTCCATTTGAAAAGTGAGTTTATATCCTCAATTTCACTGTTAAGTTATTTTAGCTTGCACCATCAGCTGAAAACTTAACATTTTGGTGCTCACTCAAAGAAAAAAAACAACTACCTTAATATGAATATGGATGATCAGCTTTCAGAATTTGCCCAAAAGTACAGCAACAATGAAATGGAAACAAGCAATGTTCAGTTTATTGAACATTTTACCTCAAATCGTTCTGACAATGAAGAGGGGAATGGTACTCATTAGAGCTAATAGCGACTGGAACAGGCCCAACTTTACCTTCTAATCTGGCCAAGTTTACCCAGGCTAACATCAAGGAAATGCTGGAAACCCTGTTTTGAGGCTACCAGGTTGGTTCTTCAACAATTGACCTGAGCTTTGGTCTATTTTATTACATGAAGGATCAAGCACTGAAGAATGAAATTTATCAAAAATATAGAGAAGCCACCATGGCTGGTTTGGCCTGAAGACTTCAGGAGAGTCAGGCCAACATATATGAATATTTAGTTAATTTTGTGCAACCATCTATTAAGCATGCTCAACGCATCTTTGCACATCAAAATCTTGAACTTTCTCACATTCACCGTATTCAAGATGAGGAATGGTCAGCCCATGCTTGCTTATTAGAGAAATTAGATACTTGCTTTGCAGAAGTGCGCAAAGCAATCATTTCAAACACTGGAGCTGCAGCAGAAGCCCATGGCTGAATTGATGAGTTGGTAACTCAACTTAATGAAGGCATCCTGAAGATAGCTACACAAGTGCTGAACAATTCAGGATTCTCAAGTCAGTGGAAACAGGATATCACCAACCACTGCATCAGACTTAAGACACAGTATAATTATGTTGCAGCCAATACAGAAAACCTTCTCCAACAGGGTCAAGATTCAAGAAAAACCCTTAGAGAGTTGGAGGAAAAATATGTCAATTTGGAAAATTATATTTGAACAGAAATTTCAGCTATGCAGAGAGATTTTGAAGCTTTAGCCCAGTTACCTCTTACTACAGTAGAACAACCGGATAATTCAGATATCAAGGCTGAATTAGCCAACGTATGGTCAAGTATTTCTGAACTTCGTACTTCCAATACAATTTTATTTAATGAGAAAACCAATATGGAGAGTCAACTGGCACTTGCTAGAACAAGGATGTCGAGAATGTCAGAAGAAATGAAGGCACTTTTGGCCCAAGTGACATTAGCTGAAGCAGATCTCTCTCAAGCCAACAAGGAAATTGAGTATCTTAAGACTAATAGTTGCAAATGTGCAACCAGTCTTGGGGGAGGGGAGGTTGATGAAGCAGTCTCTAAAGGCACGCCAAAGTGCACTTAAGAAGCCACATCAGTCCCAATTTTGGAAAACAGAGTCGAGCAATTCAGATGATTATCATGAGGCAGATGAAGATTATGGGACAGATGTATCAAATACACAAACCATTCCACGAGTTCTTACTTCTATGCCCACTCCAAGTCACTTCACAGCATCCCATTCTTCCCAAAGGTTCCCCAAGTCAGTCAAACTTAAGAAGAGAAACTGCCTCTCTGGTTAGGGACTCAGGCAGAGATGACTTCAAACCACTTAATTTGCCAAAATTTGATAAAGATGGCAATGTATACTCTTTCTTGAAGCTGTTTGAGAAGGCTATGCAAGGAGCATCCAATCATGCAAAGGTGACAGCGCTTATCAATTGTCTGGACTCACACAGCGTAGACCTAGTAATGCCCTATTTAGGGGAAGATTGGTCTTATAATGAGGCCTGACAGGCCATCATTAAGGAATTTGGTGGGCCCAAAAAGCTGTCAACATGAAAGACAGAACTCTTAAATATCGAGTTTAGACCTAATGAGTCTATCAAAGAGTTTGCCAATCAATTTTACCATGAAGCTCAAGTACTCCTCGGATCAAACATTATGACTGAATATGATGCATTAATCGCCATGGAACATGCTGTACAGCCATATCATGATTTGGAACGAGTAATGATTCCTGCTTTTAATTGCAATATGGAGACAAATAGACTTGTAGACTATTTACGCCGCTGTGCAAGAAGCTTTGATGCTCCAAATTGGCCAAACAATCTGCAATGGGTACGCCCTCAACATAAAATTAGTAATATGAGCCACAGTCAAGAAAGAAATGGGAATCTCAAGGAGCAGAAACCTGACCATCCCAAATCTAGTGCTATCACTTGTCATCATTGTGGTAGAAAAGGGCACATCGCCAGCAAGTGTTATGCCCAAATAGATGGGAAAACAGGAGTTAATGTGGCTTACAAAGTTGAAAAGGCGCAGATTCAGGAAAAGGGCAGGTGGAGTAGAGGCGGAATGCTCTACTACCACCCATCATGCTGAAAACATTCCTCCCAATCCTGACAAATTTTTTGTGTCTGATTCAATTGGCAAAGATTCATTACATCATATTATGGCTGATGATGTATATATGGTTACAACCAGATCTCAAAAAGGCCAAAAATCAGGTGAAGCCTCAGAAGAGGCCCGAATAGAGGTGGCCAAACCATATGCCAAACAAATTATGGACCATGGCCTTGATCCTCACACTACCCGCTCTTGTGACCTGCCCTCCTTAAAAGATGTACAGGTCACAATCCCTATGCAGACTCTGGCAGAAAACTTCCCTGAAATATGTTCTTGCCTCAAATCACACTTGGAGTCGGGCAACTCTGAATCTATTCACTTAATAAACACTTCTGAACCATACTCTGAGTGTACCTATGCCAATATTGCTGTCAATAAGGTCCATGTTCAGGCCATTATTGATAGTGGAGCCCCTTTAAATATCATCAGCACTAAGTTGGTGAAGAAGTTGGGAATAGCCCCAGATGTTGCCCACGATCAAGAATATGGCACTGCAGGAACACATACCACCAGAGCTCTTGGGGCATATAGTGCCTTGCCTATAAGAATTGGGTCTATAGTAGTGTCCGCTCCAGCTATAGTCTTGCCAAATCAGAACTATGAGGTCCTTATTGGCACTGATTTTATGAGAAGATATGGAGTGGTCACTAGCCATAAGGATGATACCTTAACTATTTTGAATCAAACCATCCTGATTTATTATACAAAAAACGCGAATTTGGGACTAAAGAAGCCTAATCTGTTTATTAATCTGGCCTATCAAGATGGAATAATCCCTATCAAATACCATAAATCAAAGCGTCGTGTCAAGGCCTTGCCAACGCAAATCCATGAGTCTAAGGGAATACCCCTCCGAGCAAACAAGGAGCTCACTCTGGACTCAGGAATGCAGGCAGTAGTCCCGACTGGGCTAACAATTCAAATCCCAGAAGGACTTTATGGCGAAGTTTTTCAACCTTGGTCCCAAACTCAACTTGAACCTAATGTGGCGCCTGGAATAATTATTCCTGGACATCAAGAAATTAGTGTCCTCTGTGCAAACATGCAGAATCGGCCAATCTTCATCAAAAGGCACCAGGTGGTTGCCTATCTCCATTTGATCCCTATAACGGAGATTGAATCTTTCCACGATTTTGGAACCCTGGATGAGCTAGGACTTCCTGATGATGAGTTGAAATATGTGCATAATGTCCTAACTGTGGCCGATTTAGGGGAACTAAATGATCAGGAAAAGGACCAAGTTTGGGGATTATTCGAGAAATACCATGAAATATTTGCTAAGGATGATTTTGACCTTGGATGTGCGAGAGGAGTGATCCATATGATAGATACTGGGGACCATTTACCTATCCAATTGAGGCTAATTAGACGTTCAAAAACTGCTGAAGAAGTTGTGTCAAAGGAAATTAAAGAACTTCTCGACTGTGGCATGTTGATGCCATCCAAGAGCCCATGGGCTGCTCCATTCTCATTGTAAAAAAGAAAGATGGGAGCAACTGGGTTGTTATTGACTACTGGAAGCTTAATAACATTACCAAAAAGGATTCCTACCCTCTTCCACGAATTGATGATGCACTAGACAGGCTTGGAGGTGCAAAGTTCTTCTCAGCAATGGATTTAATTAGTGGTTATTGGCAAATTGATCTGCCCAAAGCTGAGCGAGAAAAATGCGCCATTATTACCCAAGAGGGGTTATTTCAACCAACAAGGATGCCCCAAGGACTCTGCAATGCTCCAGCAACCTTCCAGAGAGCAATGGACACCATACTGGGTGATCTTAAATTGTCATGTGTACTAGTATACCTAGATGATATAAATGTATTCAGTCATACCTTTGATGAACATCTGGAACACCTGGAAGAGGTTTTCAAGAGGTTAGCGGCTGCAAACTTGAAGATCAAGCCCAGGAAGTGTCAATTCTTTAAGGACCAGCTGGAATACCTTGGGTTTGTAATTAATAAGGAAGGTCTTCGGCCACAACCAGCCAAATTGGAAGCAATATCTAAGATGAAGAGGCCCAAATCCAAGCGAGATATTCAAGTATTTTTGGGCATGATTGGGTATTATCGCCAATTTATTGCTGACTTTGCTCAAATTGGAGAACCTTTATTTTATCTACTTAAGGATAAGGTCTCTTTTGAGTGGAATTCGGCCTGTCAGGAGGCATTTGACCAGCTTCGTTCAGCCCTATTAGTCACACCAGTATTGCGCTATCCTGACTTTGACTGAGAATTTATTGTTCAGACTGATGCGTCATTAACAGCAATTGGAGCCGTTTTGTCCCAAGTCAGAGAAGATGGCGAAGAGCACCCAGTAGCTTATGCTAGTCAGACCCTAAATGCCCATGAAAGAAATTATACTGTAACAGAAAGAGAGTGTTTGGCTGTTATATATGCCTATAAACAGTTCTGAGTATACCTTCATGGAGTGCATTTCACCGTGGTTACTGATCATGCATCCCTAAGCTGGCTTAACAATTTGAAGGAGCCAGAAGGACGTTTGGCTCGCTGGGCACTTAAGTTGCAGGCTTATGACTATGCCATTAAGCACCAGGCTGGTGCTAAGCATCAGAATGCAGATTGTTTGTCCCGTCTGCCCATCATAGCAACTCTCTGCCAGCCGGCGGATGCCTTGTTCCAGAAGATGGTTAATGGACTTTTGCCGATGAGCCTGAACAAGTGCAGAAAATTCTCTCCAAATTAAGAAAGGATACCCAGACTGAAAAAGGAGTCTTATTCAAAGTGATTGATGGAAAGAAATATATATTTCCACATCCCTCAGCTCGAGCAGATCTAATTTTGGCTGCTCATAAGGCTACTGGCCATGGAGGCTTTAAGAAAACCAAGGAGCAGCTTAAGCAAAATTACTATTGGGAATCGATGCATTTTGACATCCATGAAACTTTGAGCTGTTGCCAAGAGTGTCAAGGGGAAAAACCCTTCCAAAAAGCTACTTCATACCAGCTTGTTCAGCCCAAATTTGCTTGGCACACTATATCTATAGATGTGGTTGGACCCCTCCCAATTAGCAATGTGAAAGCCAAATATATTATTGTGGCAGTTGATCACTTAACAAAATGGGTCGAAGCCAGGGCTATTCAGGACTTAGGAGCCTCAACAACTGCTAAATTTATCTTGGAGCAAGTTATTCATTGGCACGGATGTCCTCAATTTATATTGACAGATAATGGCACAAATTTCACTGCAGTTATTCTCCAGAAGCTTAATGAATTAATGGGGGTGCGTGGTGTTCTGTCAACTCCATACCACCCAGAGACAAATGGTGCAGTAGAACGAGTTAATGGAACACTTGTCAATATCCTAAGGAAGCTGACTTCTCAGAAGCCCTCCAAATGGAGCACATTCCTCAGTTCAGCCATTTTTGCCTACAACATCTCTTACCATTCAGCCACAAAGATGTCTCCATTCCAACTTCTGTATGGGAAGCATCCAGCCTTACCACCATTGTTGTATTCTTTATTACAAGAACCCCAGGAATTGAGCTATTCTCAGTATGTCAAGAGGCTTGCAGAGACCTTAATTAAGCTGCAAGCCCAGGCTTTTGATAATAACTTCAAACTTTGTAAGGCCTGACATGAAAAAGATCAAAAAACCCAATACAATCTGCCCAAATTTGCTGTGGGGGATGAAGTATTATTTTGTAATACCCATGGTTTGGGCCAAATTCACAAGTTAAATCACATTTGGGTTGGTCCATTCAAAGTTATTGAGAAGACCTCAAACTTTTCTTACACTATTAAGGAGAAAAATTTGGGTCATGTATATAATTGAGTCCATGCTAAATTCCTAAGGAAGTTTAAAAAGCGGCCCAATTAGAAGAGAGGAATTTTAATATAAGCATATATAATTAATTGAAACTAATAGTTATGAGAAAGATTAATAATAAAAAGAAAAAAATAATATATAATAATGCAAAAAAAAATTTCTATCATCTATATACATAGTAAAAAAAGAAAATAAGATTTTATATTTTAAGTAATAAGAAAATTATAAATTTTAATAAATAAAATGAATTTTATTCCTCAGTTTTGAGGGGGGAGGTGACTCAGAACCTGAACTTTCATCTTTGCGCGCCAATTTGGCCCAGTCTAGTTGCTGGGTGACAAGAAAAAGGGCTGTAATGGCATAGAGCCAGATGCGCCGCGCACTCATTGAAGATGACTCCCAGCGAACAATGGGGAGAGGAGGCACAAACCCATTTATAGTTACCCAATCAAGCCCACAATCAGGTGGGAAACATGCGCCCAAGAGAAGACAGTCAACTAGGAAATCAGTTTGATACTGATAAATTTCTGGGGTCAACAATCTAACATGATAAACCTGGGTTTTCCACCACTTGATTAGAGGGGGAACATGCAACAAATGACCTGAAGGCATCCAGTCAGGGAAAAGGCGCATAAGATGGCCAACTACAGCCATCCTGGGGAGGTATTCATCAGCATTATCCTGATGAAGGGCCTCAAAAGCTGCCCAAATGGCTGAGCAAAAATGAACATCTTGAACGTCATGGGTATTCAAACCCAAAGAGGAAGCAAAATCAGGCCAATTCTCAAGTGGCTCAGACCAGGAACCAAGGACCTCCTCCACAAAGCTGTCAACCTGAACAAACTCTTGAGGTCAAACAGAAGTATCTTCAGCCAACAAAAGATGAATGGGGTTATAAAGACTGATCATATTCAGCCAAGTTTTGCTGAGCAGTTGGCCTCAATGAGAATAGTTGGCTGACCCCAGCAGTGCACTGTAGTTTTGGGCCATTGGGAAATGGCCGAGTACAAAGAGAAACTCTGCCAGAAGATCGCCATCTCAATAAACTAGCTGGAGCAAAAAGGTTGGCTCTCTCAGATCAAAAGAGCGGCTGAAGTTGTCTGCTGTGACAGTTGTGGAAGCATGAGACCTGAGCTCATACCCTATCAATCCTCAGGTAGGATCCACAACTTGGACAACTTCCTCCTCAATGATGGTTTTGGGCTGAGTTGATGTCATAACAGTCAGCGCAGGAAAAAAGCTGGCCCAACTCTGCTGCCTGGAGTGAGCCCAAAAACAAATTCATACACATGGTTCTGGGCAGATGAGTAAACTGATGCCGCTGTTCATGCTCAAGGGAAGTGATAAAAACTGTGGTATGCAGAGGATGAGCTGTTTTCAGACATTGAAAATGAATTCAGGAAAATTCAGGGTTTATATTCCAGTCAAGTGGGGGAAAATGTTAGATTTTGATGGTTGACTCAAAAATAAACCCTTTGAGAAAACCATCAATGCTGATAGATTACTTCCATTGATGGATCCTTTGATTATCCCAATTTATCTGCATAATTTGATAAATCAGATTCACCTCATAACTGCTCTAATTGCATTTGAGGTGCCCAATTATTGTAGCTAATAATAGCTATGATATTATATTATGGCCAATTATGGGTACACTTGGGTGCAAAGTGGTCCCATGGCATTAACTAAATTGCACCTCCTAAATTAGTACATTAATCTTAATGCACTAAGGCGGAAGTTGGGTTCGATTTAATGAAATTGATAATTAAGCACTTAAACATAGATGTCCCAATTATGGGCATACTTAGTGCTATTGAGAGGCCTGCTGACATCCCAAATTGGGTTGCATCATCTTTTATGATCATATATTTTTTATTTCCCATTTATTATTAGATGTCAAGTTATGACATAGCTCTAATCAGGAAGATTTTGATGTTGAGTTCAAAACCCAAAGTTGTCCCAATTATGAGAGTAAAATTGCCTCCAATTGGGCTGAAATGATTGTTATTTTTAGTCAATTCATGGGCTGAATTGACTTTGGGGATTTTTCATAATTATTGCCATGACCAGCAGAGGATTGGCATAATATAAATGAACTCATCTAATAGATGAGTTCAGCCAGGAGATTGCCTGAGAGGTATATAATACTGGCACCTGGATGATTAATAAAACATCAACTAAATCAATTAATCATTATTTACTAGTTTATTGATCATTAATAACTACTGTTGCTTAGTTTATTAATTATTATCCATCTGTCATCTGTCAGATACTTGTATCTGTCACCATTACATCTATATTAGATAGTTGTGTATATTTATTCTTCCCTAAGAGAAGTACATAGTTGCCTGCCAGAGAAGTAGTCCCAATTATAGAGGAATAATTTCCTGATTTTGTACAAAGACAGAAGGTCTTGTATTTGTTGGTGCCAGTAGACTTAAGAACAGTGAGTATACTGGAGTTACTTGGCTATTATTGAGGATTATTGGAGAATCTACTTCCTGATTATGAGCAGGAGTTCCATTTGAATAGAGAGTTTATATCCTCAATTTCACTTTTAAGTTATTTTAGCTTGCACCATCAGCTGAAAACTTAACAACTGAGGTCCAGCCAACCACATGATATGGAGTGAGGTGCAACATACACTGCAGTTGGGAAAAAAGTGTGCACATCTCCACAAAATTTTTCCCATAAAGCTGTTTGTTGGATGTCCAGAAACACATGGACTCCGTATTCCACCGATGAGAGTGGTTGGGAGTGTGGCGTGTTGATGTACTGGTTGTATTGCACTTGCCAAGTGAGGATTTCTGGGGAAATAGTGACCACCAGTTTTTTATTTTTTTTCTATTCCGCTAGTTTCTCTGGGGCATTTTTGAATGTTTGAGGCTTCAGGCTTACCATCTGCTCCTCTTACCTTAATTGCCCAACTGCTCCCTGACTTGGGTGCAGACTAATCTCCTCTGTGAGATTATCAAACTAGAATCATACTTGAATTGAATAAGTTACAAAAGTGATTGCAACGAGAGAGAAAGTTTGATATATAATGTTAATTTAATATAATTAAAATTAAATATAGATCATAAGCTAAAATTTTAGATATTAAATTAATTTTCTTGTTTATAGTAAGCATATGATTAAAAAGTATTATTATAACAAAATCAAGATATGATTTTTATAAATAATAGAATTTGATTAGTGGCTGAAAGAGTAGTAAGTTATTTGAAGCCTTAATCTACACTTTGTTAAAATAATTAGGAATATTTGTCTCTGGACTTGGAGCATAAAGTTTGCGATATGCTTATGGGAATAGGGCTTTCTATGTTATGCAGTTTTATTGAAAGGTAAGGTTTATCATAACAAAAGCATTAGATACTTAATACATGATTTGGAATTAACTTTATTGGCATACAATCTATGGTGCGATCAGAATCTGAAGTATTAATGATTTATACCTGTATTTTAATTGCTTTTCTTTAATTTGGTATGGGGGTGACCTCAAATCTTTAAATTGATTTTAGCTAACTTTTAAGATAGCTTGAGGTTTTAAATCTGGCACACATATGAGTCTCCAATGACAATACAATGATCCTTCAAAGGATTAAATTTTTATACATATAGAAAATAAAAAGTTACTATATGCATTAAGTGAAAATCCTATATATTTTCAATGATATTTAGTATATCATTACAGCTGAGCAGTTTGATATTCAGTTGATTTGATAGTTTTAATGGTTTTGCCAAGTAGTTGGTGGATTTAGGTTGGCCAATAAGCTTGATAGTTTTAGTAAGCAGCTATTGATTGGTTGAGTTTATAAGTTAATTGGTTTTGGTAAGTTGTTGGGTAATTTTGGTTGTTGGTCTGATTTAAAAGTAAAAAATGTTTTTCCCAAGCATTATTAGGTTAAGCTTTTTAGCTTTTATAATGGTAGATGGCCATCCTTAATTTTAAGAAGTAAATAAATTAATTGAATAAATCCTAAATCTAAAAAATAAAATTATCAAACCAAATAATATACCACCAAACATTTGGCCAGACCCTAAATGTTATCTTTTTTAGCACTAGTAGTGACCATCCCAATAAAGGGGAGCTGCCATGCATCTTTATTTGTGAATAAGTCAAATAAAGGGATTATCATAATAAACAAAAAAATAATAATATAACCCCTAAGTTATCAGCCTAGTAAGCTATATTAGATGGTGAGGAAGCTTTGTTGAAACTTTTGTCTGGCGCCTACTTTAGCTGGTGGACCATGGTAGATAGCACAGGAGCTGGGCATCAGCGGTATGTGGCCATAAGGAGGTATAGTTGGGGTTTTTCTTCACTAATGAAGCCTGCAGTGTCCAATGACTCATATATTGACAAAAGCTGACGCTCAGTAAGAGTGATGAGAGCTTTCACACAATTAAATGAATTAATGAACTGGCAGTCTTGGGATAATTGGGGTCAAGAAGAGAATTTTTTTTGCCTCATCAATGAAAGCATTGCTCATACCAAAAGTGAGCTCCTCAATCTCATATTTTATAACCTCCTCAAAATCATGGGAAATTGGGGATAGGAATACCCTCAATCACAGGCTCCACCGCCCCATGGAGTTGCTGGCAGAGTAGGGTGTTGGCAGGAGCATCAGCTTTGACTGCCATTATATATATATAATGGATAACCATTTTTAGGGCAAGAATGGCGGGGCACAAATTGAGAGGATAGATTAGATATTTCTCTAATGTAAAATCTGGTTTAGCACTCAAATGAGTATATCAAATCAACCAAAAACCACCAGCCAAATGGTCAAAAACAACTTAATTTATCAACAGCTGAAACGAGAATTGTATATAAGTGACATTTAAATTTTTTGTTAATTTACAATTGTATTTCCATAATCAAAAATGTCACTATTTGATTACTCTGTACAGTAAAAATTTGAATAGAAATTTATTTAAATTCTGTAAACATATGAGATTTCAATATATAATTTTTAGCACTAGTGGTGCCAAACCCAAAAGGGGGAGCCGCCACACATCTTTATTTGCAAATGGGCCATATAATTGTATTATTAGAATAAAAATATCCTATTATGGCACCTCAGCTAACAGCCCAGGAAGCCATATCAGAAGGGGAGGAAGCTTTGGGGAAACTTTTGTCTGGTGCTCGTTTTAGTTGGCAGACCTTGGTAGACAGCATTGGAGTGGGAGCATCAGTGACATGTGGCACAAAGAGGTATAATTGTGGGTTTTCATTGGTAATAAGGCCAGCGGTGTCCATTGCCTCAGCGTATTGAGCAAGTTGATGCTCAGCAAAAGTGATAAAAGCAGGCACACAAGAAAATGACTTGCTGCACCGGTGATTTCTGGGATAATTGGAGTTAAAAGAGAGGTTTTTGCTGAATCAATGCAAGCGTGGCTTGCACCAAAAGTGAGCTCCTCAATAACATACTTTGCATCCTCCTCAAAATCATGAGGGAAATTGGGGATAGAAATACCCTCAACCAGGGAATCCATTGCCCCATGGAGTCGCTGGCAGAGTAGGGTGTTGGCAGTAGCTGCAGCGGCTTTGACTGCCATTTTATTTATATTTTTATAGATGTGATGCCCGTTTTTAGGATGAAAATGGCGGGGGCACAATTTGGAAGGATTGATGAAAAACTCCTTCAATGAAAAATCCAGTTTAACGTTATATGACTGGTAGTTTTTTATCAAACCAATTGAGACACTCAAAAGAATTTGATTTGGCTAACGCTATCCCCGCCACTGGAGTTAGCAAGTTAGCTGCACCTGATTAACTGCAAACTGTCAACCATGGTAGCTCAGCTGAAACTGTTTCAGCCATTGGCTCAGGTTACCATAACATGAACAAAATTCTTAATATTTTTTAAAAAAATTGATTGGCTTCAGCTTTGGAAGCCTGGCCAGAATTTACCAAGGTTGGGGGTTGGAGAATTGAGACCCACTCAAAAAATTTGGGCGCAGCAGCAGCTGAGCCAATGCTGGAGGGGCAAGCGGTGGAAGTGTCAGAGGCGGAAACTGTAGGGCACTTGCATTTTGAGTAATCAAGCTTGAAGCACAAGGGAAAATGACGCGGCCATTCTTAATGTGTGCCCAGAATGGGTGATCAGGGGTGGATCTGATCACCATGCGAGGGGAATTGCAAGATGGGTGTCATGATGGGATGAGTATATTGTTGCAAAGGCGTGGGGCCCTGCTATATGATCCACTCCATAAAGAACCACGAATTGCAGCATGGGGTCTGCAATGTAAATGGCAAAACCCTCCATGAGCTCATGGCAGAGGTGTTCAGGGAAATGTGGGAGGGCAACCCAGTGAACTGGACCGCCAAAGTGGCCTCATCTGGGAGCTACATGCAAACAGTGGGGGTAGGGATATTTTTATAAATGATTGGTAGCTTAAATGCTGCTGCCACATCAGTCTTAGATTGTAATCCAAGGGCAAAATAGCTCCTTAATGGACAAAAATCAATATATCTGGTGGTTTTGAAAACTGCCGTGGCCATCTCAATGATGGCCACACTTGCATATGGGAAAAGATTTCCATATTTGACCTAGAGGCCAAAATGCAGGTTGCTCCAAGGGAGCACCAAAGGGCTCTGGAGTACCGCCAGTGTGCATGCAAGATGGTGGGCTATGTCCTGAGGTGAATGTAACACCTGGTGGCATTGGGAAGGCTAGCAGAGCCATCCTGGATGCGCTTTGGCATTGGCTGAAGGATGGCAGATGGCAGTGCACAACCACCCCAAGCCAGGGCAGCAGGCATCAATGGCATTGACATTTTTATTAAATTGCTCAATTTGAGCAGCTGGCTTTTTTTAAAATTTAAAAACCTAAAATTCAGCTTTGATTTAGTTGATCAAATCAAAAGAAAGAAAGCTGAAATTTCAATATATAATATTATCTTTGAAAAACTAAAGTAACCTACTAATTTACCTTTTGCAATCTAAAATAATAATTCAATTAAATTATGACTGAAAAGTAAAAAATAAAATAAAATAATTTTTAAAAAACTTGCTTTTTTAAAGGAAAAAATAAAAAAGTTAAAAAAATAAAGTAAAAAATATAAAGTAAAAAAATCAGACATGCTAATTGCACTAAAAAATAAATTATGATTTTTATGCTAAATAATTACTTTGATTTTTTTATTCATGTATGACTGCAAGAAAAGCAAGACATGTGCACTTATATACAATCATACGTACAATCATAAAAATTATGTAAATATATTTGTAATATATATAGTATATCTACTTAATAAAACACATATACTAACTGAATGATGTACTGATTGACTGACTGACTGAAATCTGAAGCCTTTGAGTCTGATAGGTTTAACCTATTTGGGTGATTAGGTGAAAATTGGTGGATATTATCTAATAATATACCAAATTGCTCACCCAAAACTAAACAAAAATCAGTATTAGAGATTTAAGTAGATTAAGTAATTTTAGGATAATCAGCTCACCAGCCTTGAGGGCAACAGCAAAGCTGCTAGTCCAAGTGGCTCTAGAAGTAGTTCCAGTACAGCCTATAGGCTGTCAGTGTGAGCTTATCATCTGTTAAACTTTAAAAACTGTATCAAAGCATGATTTTCTGGATGTTAGGTTTATATAATTTTAAAATCATGTCTAATATGGTTCCCTTAATTTTAATATACTTTTGGAAAATCGATTAGAAGTTGATTTAGTAATTAGGAAGACATGTCATATACACAATGATTTTAAATATAGAGATCTTTTGGGTAGCAGTTTAATGTTATTTGAATGATTTGAGAGGTTTATTTTGTTTAGCCAAGTGGTTAAGCTTTTTGTCAAATCAATAGGACTCAGTTTAGTTTTAAGGTGTGATTAGTTATTGGTTGATTTGATAAGTTCAGTTATTTTATCTGAGTGGTTAGTAGTTTTTGGTTGATTCAATTGAGAAATTAGATTTGGCTGAGCAGTTATTGTTAATCTATAATATAGAATCTAGATTTATAATTTTGAATATCTGAAATTCTATAGACACCATAGTGAAGCATGGTTAAAGAATGCTAGTGTAATATAAGTAGTATTGTATATACCATTTTTCCTTCAATTTCAACATATGCAAATTGATTTCAATATTTTACAGCTTGATTTCAGTATTTTGCAAATTGATTTCAACACTTTAAAAATTGATTTCAACATTTTGCAAAAGTAAATTTCAACATTTTACAAATCACTTTCAAGATTATTTTTGGTAATAAATTGTATATTAAAAATATCAAGCCTATCAATTATAAGAAAGTAATTATAAAGTATATTATTGAGGGACATAGGGCAATTCAGCTGCATGATACTTAATATTTTAAAAATAAGTTTAAAATACCCTGACTATCAGTGGCTGAAACAGTAGCAGTCTCCTCTATAATTAAGTAAGATATCAATCCACTTGCACTATTCTTAACTTTGATCTAAATCCATTTTTATTTTTTAAAAAACATTTTTAATTGGATTTAGCATATATATGAATATAAAATAAATATTAAACTTTTAAATTAAATGATTTTGGTTATTCTCTCTAGATCTTGCCTCCTATGAATTCTGGCATTGCCTATATAGGACACGTTCCATGCAGATTTTTTCATTATATAGATAAGAGCAAAGATCATGTAAATAATTGGCAAATATATCGCCATTAACTTTTGAATGTGCAATAATTTTACAAAATTGCAAGCCTTCAATAGTCAAGCTAGCAATCAAAGATACTGACCTACCCCTCACCTTTAGAACAGTTACAATGGCATGTGTTCCTCTTCTAGATCTTCCTTAGATATGATTGAGATTTAAATTGAATGAGGATTCATCAATAAAAATAGCTTTGGAATAATAATTATTAAAGTGATTATTAAACAAAAGGACATACTCTTTTCTCAATAAAATCATTTCAGGATTATTTACTTTATCTAATTCTTGAAGAGTTAACTACATTGTAATTTTTAATTCCTGGAGACATCTATTATACTTGAAATTAAATATTATAAATTTTATATTTCTAACTCCAATGTTCTTTGATCTCCTTCAAGGTTATTTGTGGATTAAAAAGAGACCAAATTTTCAACTCTTTCTGTGTGAGCTTGTTTAAGCACTCTTCTTTCACTTCTACATTTATAATTTTTTTCTATAATCTGACTTGATTCATAATTAAAAGTTATAGTTCTTGCAGTATTATATTTTATTTCTAAAATATCAGCAGCGTCATTTGTAGTCTTTCCTTGTTCATGTTTTTTAGAGTAAGGCAATAACAAATATCCCATCCCATGTTAACTTTAATAAACAGCTCCAAATACAATGAATATTTAAAATTATTAAAAAAAAGGCGGTTCATTTTGCAGACCCCTTTCCTTGTTCATGTTTCATTAAATAAGGCTAAGGCGTTTACCATTAGTGAATGTACTGTATCTAGTTCGAGCTACAGCCTCATTAATCTCCTCAGATCAGTGTTTTCCTTTGGTAGATTATAATTTAATATAAGGGATATACAAATATTTTGTAAATAAGAAAAAAGAGAGGGAATTAATATGCTTGCACTATTTCAGCAGGAATAATAAAATAAACTATTGCCAAAAATTGTGTTGAGATTGAAATATAAAATGGTGAAATTGAAATGCAAAATAATAAAAGTAATTTGTAAAATGTTGAAATCAATTTGTAAGATATTGAAATTGATTTTTAAAATGATGAAATCAATTTTCAGAATGTTGAAATTAATTTGTAAAATGTTGAAATCAATTTTAAAATATTGAAATCAAGGGAAAAGTGGTATATGTATAACATATAAATATATATGTGTTATTTATAAACTTATATTAATAAATATTAATTATATATATTGCATTATATATTATATATAGTATATATTATATTATATACTATATATAATACTATATATAAATAAAAAATAAACAATATGTATACAAAAATTGCATATATATATATGAAGTATATATTATAAATATATAATAGTAATTGAGGCGGATCAACCTTGGGACAAATATATCACACTGAGGTTTTTTAGCTATTACAGAATTTGTACATGTGTTGAACAAAACTTGCATTAGAGTAGAAGCAGGAATTACCCTGCCAGGATAACCACCCTTTATATCAATATATAATATATATTATAAGTATACATATATATACTTATAGCTTTTCTCTCTCATTGCAATCACTTTTGCAACCTATTCAATTTAAGTCTGAATCTAGTTTGATAATCTCACAGAGGAGATTAGTCTGCGCGCATGTCAGGGAGCAGTTGAGCAAGTAAGGTAAGAGGAGCAGGTGGTAGGCCTGCGGCCTCAAATGTTCAAAAACGCCCCAGAGAAACTGGCAGAATAAAAAAAAATTAAAAGACCAGCGGTCACTATTTCCCCAGAAATCCTTGCTTGGCAAGCATGATGCAACCAGTACATCAACACGCCGCACTCCCAGCCACTCTTGTCAGTGGTTTATGGAGTCCGCATGTTTCTGGATATCCAACAAACAGCTTTATGGAAAAAATTTTGTGGGGATGTGCACACTTTTTTCCCAACTGCAGTATATGTCGCACCTCACTCCATGTCATGCAGTTGGCTGGACCTAGGTTTCAAAAACAAGGAGGCAGCAGATGAGGCTGCTGTGGTGTGCATAGTGATCAACCTCCCCAAAGGGCAATGGGTCATCAAAACCAAACGCATCAGATGGACAAAATCCAACCAAATTTTCCTCAAGTTTGACTTTTTGCCTACTACAGTAAAATGTGCCATTTTGGAGCAGCACCTGAAAGATGGTCTCACCGTTTATGGTGAAATACAATCTCTTTGAGATGCAACGCTTTATGCTGATGCCACACCTGTGCACCAGCAAAGCCATTGCAGTTCTGACCCCAACTGAGGAGATTGCAAAGGACCTAACCCAGATCCCACACTCCCCATATATCAATATTGAAGGGCATACCACCCACACTTTCTGGGTAACTGTGGACAGCGCGCCCCTATCTGCACCCACTATGATGTGTTCAGCCATAAGGCACATGCATGCCCCACCAAGGAGGGCATCACATTCCAAGAGCACCCCTTGGTGGCCATGGCCAGCAGAGAGGCACACTACAAACCAACCGCAAGCACCAAAGAGGCTTTCCCATGGGGAGCACAAGGTTGCTACCTACTGGTAAAACCTATCTCCCCACAAGAGTGGAAGAAGGCCAAGCAGGCCCACAGGGCTGCAGCCAAGGAAGCGGCCAAAGTTACCACTGCTATCCCACACTCCCAACGCCAGGAGGACATCAAAACCTTCGCGGTGGAAGAAACTTGGGAATCCATCAACCAATTAGATTAGGAAGCCCATGCCAATTGGGCCACCCGATCTGAGGATCTGATGGGTGACTCAATTTCACCCAATCTTTGCAACCAAGCTCCAGTTGAAACTGACTTGGTTTCCAACCTAACTGAAAAAAAATTTCAACCTGCTTGTTGGTGCACCGAACTCATCTGCACTGCAAAAAATTCATCTGACATTGGGGAAACAAAAAGCGAAGGCAAAAGCCAATGCAAACCTTTCTGCAATAATCAACAAAACTACCAATAGCATTGCTGCAAACACCTGCGCTGCCGTGAAGGCCCATGGGGATCTAGAGGAGGCTAGTGGGCCTGGGTGCCCACCCCCTCGCACCTAAGGTGTGATGGGGGAAACCTTCACTTTAGGGACATTGAATATCGCCATACTCAAGGCCTTGCCGTCCTGGGCTAGGAAACTGAGTTTTTTACAACAAAATTTACCTGTGGATATCCTGGCCATCCAGGAGTCTCACTGTCTATGAGGTTCCAAGGATGCTTGGAAAACCATGCTCCTCCCTTCCCTATCCTTTTTGTCAGAGCACTGTGGGGTGCTAGTTCAGAAAAACAATTTTTTCAAAATTTATCATTGGAATCCCTCCTCAATGGCTGAGTCCTCGTTGTCACTTTCTTGTGGGCCAACGTGGTACATGCTATCATCAACATCTACGCCCCAAACTGTGCACAAGAACATCAGGGATTTTTCTCATCAGTCAAATCCCTCCTGTTACCCCCAGACCCTTTCATGGTCGGCGACATGAACTGTTGGCTAAACACACCAATGAACCATTGGCCTTCCCCCTCCCACGACCCCCAGGGTCATGTAGAACTTCGCGTTCTAAAGGCCACCCTTGGGTTAATGGATGCGCTGCCATGGCGAGCCCCACTACTCAAAAACATGATGCGCCCCCACATCCACAATGGCCAATTAAGGTCCATGTCCCGCATCGACCTTATCCTTACACCAGCAAAATTCCAACCCCACATTTCCCACTTCAAAACAACAAAAATTGAATTCTCTGACCACCGACTGGTCTTGATAACCTACCACCTACCTGTCACAGTGGCTAAGGCCCCACATTGGTGCAAACTCCACCCACCCCAAACTTGCGTCGCCAGGATTTTCCACTTGGGTGGAATCAGCAACTTTGGCAAAAGAATTTGTTACACCGTTTTGCATGGACCCCATCTCCACATTGCAGCCT
>JAKSZP010014873.1:0-80434 GCA_022478985.1 Massospora cicadina | reverse complement strand
CAGAAAGTGATCCCCTCTCCATTCTCTATTGCTACTATTATCTCTCTAAAGATGAGGCTACTCCTATAGCTCCACCAAGCAGGTGAACTCAATCACTATTCACCCAGTTCAATCTCGTTGGAATCACCACTATATAGCTGCATTTCTATTATCAACCTTTGGCATTTGATCCACCAAAACCATGAGGAACTTAATAATATACCTACTTTTAATTATCTGTGGCTTCTAGTCACTGGTAATCAAATTATACCAATTGTATCCAAACTGCTTTCTGAGGTAACCAGCTCCAGTGGATTTTTAAGCGATTGCAACTACCAATACCAAAATTAATTAAATTTTAGTACTCAACATAACAGGAGGAAAGGGGAGGATACCCCAGCGGTAAAATATGGACCCTCTACCACTGCCTCCCTTATTCAATCCAGGTTGATAAACTTTGTATGGAGGGTAATTATGACTGTGCTAGCATTGTGCACAAATGCCCTGAACTCAGATAGCGAATAGCAAAGGTGGTTCATGGAGTTCCTGGCCTATCTTACGCCACACATGTAGGTTTTCTAGGGTTTTTCCCCCTTTTCCATTCATTAACTTTCCTCTTAATTGATGTGATATTGTCCCCAGGTTGGCCCACATCAAAATAAAATTTAAAACTTAGCATAACAGGAGGAAACCAATTTTTTGATTTTTTTAACAGATGCTCTCACCAAGCAAATCCAGCAATTGGACATGTTAGTTTGAGGGAAGCATCCCTACAAAAACTTTTGATGATATAATTGCAGCTAACTAGGGCATCTTTATGCCTATGTCAAAACCTTTATGTTCAGTGCTATATAGTCCATTCAGGTAGCTGTTGTAAGTCTGAGGGGAGCAACTCCAGTGACTGAATTGGAAGATATTTACATTTCTGACCAAGAGAAAGAAAAATCTGGTGGACGTCCCCCTCACCACCCTGGGCAATTTAGCCTATATGGTAGATAAGAAGTGGGTGATAACATATCCCTTGAAGATTATGTCATTCTCCTCTATGCTAACCACTCATGAATTGGCACAGCAAGTACAGGGGAAGTGTGAGGTGTGGCATTATCCAATGACCTTGACCATTGGATGTTTGACAGTGATTCTTCCTTTTGAAAGGTTTCTAGTAGTTTGAGTTCCACTGATATTGTTAATTTGATTTCATTCAAGAAGAAATTGAGTGAATAGATTAAGCATGAGAATCACCATCTGCTGTAGCTCTTTGTCATCAATATTTATGAGCCAATCCCTGACAGATTGGGTTTAATAACCCCTTTTTAACCCAGTGGGATCAGCCATATGTGACCTGGCTAATGGCAGCCCTATTATCTGCTAAATGAAGTGATGCTGATTAATTATAAAAAACTGTGCAGGAGGGAAAAGTTGGTAGCAAAGTACAAGTGTGAATCAGTTGTTCAGGCTGAAATCAATACAGCATACTAGAATTTTGCAATGCGAATCTGTTATAATTAAAATTGCAAAATTAAATTCTCTTTCCGCTTGGCATAACTTTCTGAGCAAAATTACACAAACTTATAAGACAAATTGAATTCGCTTATAGTAGTTTCTCTCTGATGTCCTCAGATTCTCCGCTGGCTGCTCCAGCGTGGGGCAGTGGCAAAACTCCCCCGCCATTTTCTGTCCAGCAGGAAAACGCGCTAGGACTGGTTCACCCAGTCATTCCAAACCTATGGGCCAATTTGTTCCACTCAAGGACCTAGGCGCCCACCTTGCTCATACCCAAGCTGTACCACACTGCCCCCTAGTACTCCCTCGGAGCAACATGTGCTACAGCCTAAGGGTCGTATATGGGAAACTATTCCCATACCATGACCAAGTCATTACCAAAATGGCATAGGTGGTGATGACACCCGCTGGCTTTATCGATTATCACCCATACAAGGGGTATTTCAACCTCAGCTTCACCTGTGAAGCTGATGCTGCCACTGCAGCAACTGTGCCCCTGGTATTCCATGGCACCCCTCTCCCTACAACTTGGACTTGGCTCCCAGCAGACACCACTTTGGTGGTCCAGTTTGCTGGCCTGCCCACCCACCTCCCCCTGAAGTGCTCCACCAGGAGCTGATGAACAGTTTGTCAGCCTATGGCTCCAACCCCATCTTACAATTTGTGGTCCCAAATGGGTCCACACAACTTGCTGGGCCTCAGGCATATGCCACAATAAGCCCTGAATTTAAAAAATTGCGGTGCAATTCTGCCACACACCGTTATTCCCTCAGCACCCAACCATCCATTTTGAGCCCGCGTTGAGGGTGGGCGGAAAATCTGTCCATCATGTTTTGGGTTAGACCACTTGAAACAAAAGTGCCCCTCCTCAACCACTTCAAACAGATTAGATGACTCATCCGTTGACCTCCAATCCGCTGCCCACCATGTACAATTTCTGGTATGGGGCACAATCCTACCTCCTCCACCTCCAAAGCCTGTTGCTGCAGCTGCACCTGCAGCCACCAATCAGCCTCCTCCTCACCCCAATTCCATAAATAATTTCTCCAATTAAGCATTGTATTGGATCCCAGTTCAATACCATGCTTCCTCAAATGAATCGACCAAACCTCAACTGTATGCTGATTCCCCAATCCAATTAAACCAAATGATGGGAATTATTGGCTGAAATTGACGAATCAGGTAAGTTCATTGAAGAACCATCTCTGCAAATTGAGCAGTTTGTTAATGCAGAATGGGACGCCAAATACCCCCCTCGACTTTATACCCCACAGCCAAACGCTGAATCATTTCACAGTGATCACCAGCTTGCAGTTGAAGCAGCTGCAACACCAGAATGTCATCCCCTGTGTAAAGCTGTCACTAAATCAGTAGCGATACTCAAAGGAGGAATTCCACCTCCTGTTATCCCCACAACCTTAACTCCAAAAAGCAAAATATTGGTGACCCAGTATTACAAAAATGCAAACGATGCTATCCAGAATGTGGCAACTATAGCACGGAATCCAAAAGCAAAAATAACCTAAACCAACATTGCCACATTTGTTAAACTCCCAGACGCCCAAATCAAAGATGAAAAAGCTTTAACCAAATATCTCAGTGCCATTTATCTAGCTGGCAATTTCCATGAAATCCCAATCATCAGTGATTTCAAACTACATACCACAGATGCCCCAACGCCATTACTGACGGCCGTGACATGCACTCTACTATAGGAGGAAGAAGCTGCTGCCAAAGAAGCTGCCAAAGATGAGCCCCCAACCCCCCTCCCCTTCCACCATGGAGGGATAAGCGGCTTCCGCTGCCCACCTGGTTGGTCAGTTTTTGAAGCATTTCACTCAATCCACTCAAAAGGGCGTTTTGTTTGAACCAAGTAGTTACGTTAGTTTTTTTTAGTATATTATTAGTTTCAGTAATGTCCATCCCATGGTTGGCTTACCTCAAATAAATACAAAATTTCAAAATTATTCTCAGAAGTGAGTGAAATCATTTTGGTCACCATTTTGTTAATGAGCTTATAAGGCAGCAGACCCCAACATGTTTTGCTGTCACTCCATTTTCGTTCCCTTATTACCCTTTAACAATTTAAATAATAATGATCCTTAAAAATTAACTTTATATGTGATTTATAGCAGTCCACCAGGCAGTTTATAACTATGGATACCAACTTTGGATATCTGTGGTTGGTGCTTGTGGCTGCCCTACTAATATTCATCTGGCAATATAGATGGCTGTACCAAAGGTATTATGGATGATGTTCTGGATGGTCACTCACCTTGAGTTTCAGGATGGTCTTATTATTATCAGCATGCTCCATGACATCTGTTGCCCATATTGAGGAGAGAAACAAACCTGGCCCACGCCACCTACTTGAGATCTACCAACTTGCCACCTACAGTTAACTAGTCTAATCCTCTTCATCCCAGAATGCTTGCTCAGCCCATGATTGAGGATATCCCAATTTAAAAACTTTGTGATAAATTCAATATATTAATGAAGTTCTCTAAGACAAATTATATCAATTAGCCTTACTTTTGGAGGAATGTGCCACTGAAAAGTGAAGAGTTGAAGAATCTATGAGCTCAAATATGACCCCCAAATTTTCAAAAAAATGAAGATTAATTATTTACTGCGTTCAAAAATCCCAAAAGCACCTGAACTAAATTCAATACCACTGAATTCCTAAAGAAAATAAAAATTTATGATTTACTGAATGCTCAATCCCCAAAGATGCAAAACCTCATGGAATCTCTATGGAGGATATAATAAAAAACCCTGAGTCCAATCAACCATTCAGGAATTGCCTTTACCTGACTTTTTTCTCAAACATCAAAATGATTTAAAGGAAAACAAAAACCCACAACCCCAACCCATATCATTAAAAAACAAGCCCTACTGCCCCTATTGCATCAACATGACCCAGTTACCCAATTCCAAAAAATTTGCTCACTCAGTACTCCCTTATATTGCCTTTGAAATTATCCCTTGCCCAACAGGTTATTACCTATCAACCCGAGGAAATTTCTGCCACAAAAATTTTGAAGACCATTTTTTACCCAGTAACCCTTGACAGTTTATGCAAGTCAAGCCCTGCCTTAAGAAAATTTACATCAAACTATTAGCTTTACATAACTCTATAATGTTAACTGGAAGCCCAAACCCCTTTTTTACCAACAAGGAGCACCCCACACTCAAGGATCCCTTTTTTGTTATGCCTTCCTGATCATCTTAATTTGGGTCCTCTACTAACATTATCAGTAAGAAAAATTCTGCTTGATATTGGATACAAAAATATCCTCCAAAATGATCTTGTTTTCCTGATGGCTGGTGGCTCCCAACATCCATGCTGTGGCCAGGTATTCAATTTTCCTTTTGAGATTTCTGGTAAAGTATGGTCCATTGATGCCAATGTTTTTTAAAACTACTTCACAATGATACTATCCTATTTAAGCCCTCAAGGAATTTGGTATCCTTACCAACTTCAGGAATGACCAGTAGTACATACAAACTGACCAGGGAGTGAAAAAAAACCTATCAGATGCACCCACGCTTCATTGGCCCTGGACCAACCATCTGCTCAACTTAACTCTTATCTATGTAGAAGATCAGGTGCAGCTTGGTCTGCAAATTGACCTAGTTATCAAAGTCTCAGATTACACCAAGAATTTGAAGGTTAGTTTAGAATGAAATAAAATCAAAGATAAATCAGATCATGAATTGTGGTGTCAAAAGTAAGAAATTCAAAATTCAGGAGCAGAAACTGATCCGGCGGAATGCAACATCAGTATCTCAAACTCTCTGAATAATGTTCAAATGGGATATTGGATTTTTGTGGACAATGATATGGTCTTTATTGTGAGCTTAGGGTAGGAGAGAAACTTAATTAAGGGTTATTAGATGCTATATCAAGGTGAAGGCAATAACTAAAAATTTAGTTTCATCTTCTATGAAAACACACAACATGAAAACAAACATTGCTACTAAATCTAATTGGTCTTAAAAATATTCTTATTTTATACATATATATCTAAATCCAGATCTGGAGGATAAGATTGAGTAGCAAGCTAGGCCAAGCGTTGGCCTCATTCTTGACGCTGTCCTGAGTCCAGACCCTGCTGTTGGTATTCAGTGTCACTTGGATCATCATTCAAGAATATGTCATGACATCCAGAAATGATGCACAGGTTCATGGATAGGTCTCTGCAGGATTATCAATATTGTGGTAAATGACCCGGTAAGTATTACCTAATTCCTTTGTGGTATGATGGTGCAAATTGGCTCATTACAATCTATGCATCAATCTTTCCAGCAAACCCAAGATTACAAGCAGTCCCAGGATCCCAAGAAAAAAGAGTTACCCCAATTAGAACAGGATTATAAGGATGAGATTAAACAAGATGAAGACGCCGCCCATCTACCAAACTGGGGCAGCACCACATTAATGCCAGTGACACTGAACTAATTACCTGACATCCCTATCAATTACCTTCAGCTTGTGAGCATTTAGTTGAGACTGTAATTAAGGAGACTAGCCAATGGCCGCATTGTCCCTCTCAAATTTATTGGACAACTCTAGTAGGCATAGTTCCCAAGAATAATGCTATTTGTTGCCTCTAATTTCCAAGACCCTTGTTGGACATTCTCCTTCTCGACTTCTGAAAAAGAATGTTGGAGTGGGACCATCTAGTACTAAAAAAAGAATGTTGGAGTCCAATCTTTGAATAATATTGTGGTTATCAATGATATGAATACCAACATCAAAAAGACCTTGGCAGATTCTCGGTGGAACCCTATCTATTGGGAAAATATGATTTATACCCAAAATTGGAGTAATAAGGTAAGAACTGATAATAGGATTACTCTGACTTCTCAGCCAAATTTGAGGTGTTCATTATTGCACAGATCTGCTCTTCCCCGAGGTGAGAAGATTTTACCCATCAATGATTGGGTGCAAATTAACAAATTATTACCACTTAGATCTAAGCACCTCTGAGGTGAGAATATTTTTACCCGCTGGTGATTGGATACAATTTATCAAATTTTTACCACATGGGTTGGTTTTGCCACAAAATATTTATCCTTGATCTGATAAGCCAAAAGCCTATATTTTCTAATTTGGATGACTCAGCTTTATAATACTTTAGCCCCAAATTCCCATGGCCCCAAGGATTGAACTAGTTTAAACATGAAATACTAGTATCGAAAAAAGGGCCTTTCTCTGGTTTGCCCCGCAAAAATAAGAACAAAAAAGTAAAAACTTAGTTTTCTTAAGAGTTTATTATTTATTTCAACTATTCCATTGTGGGATCCAGCGGCACATAGCACCAGCAAGCATAACCATTACTGGATTTTGACAATTTGGTGCTCAATTCAGGGGGCACGCCTGTGCACTAAACCTTGGTTACTAACATGGAGGCTGTAACTGTGAGCAGCTCTTCTGGTTATTCTTTAACTGAATCACAATTAGTTGCTCTTGAGAAGCAACTAGCCAGCTCTTTCTCCCATCTCAAAAAGCTAGAGCAACAGCCATTCAAATTACCTATAAAGGACAGATATACCCTGGGTGAAGAGAGCATTGCTTCCTTTTTGTACGTTTATGAAGCTGCAATGGATGGCGCCACTGATAAACATAAAGTTCAGTAAAAACATCCCTGTTTAAGCCTCAGAGCCCAAGAGTTGATTGTTCCTCACCTGGATCCTCAGCACACCTGGCCCAATGTTAAGAAGGCTCTCTTGGCTGAATTCGGATCCAAGCAGAGCTTATACAGGGAAAAACAGGCTTTCATGCGCCTTACCATGTATGAGGGTGAAACCCTCGTTAGTTTTGCTGAGCGTTTCTATCTCACTGCTCAAAGGCTGGCTACGTCTAACCTGCTTACACTGGATGATGCTATTGCCACCATATTAACAGGGTTAGCTTCACAACCCTCTCTCGCCAGGCATATCATATCAGTGAAACGCCACTTTACAACCTTCCGTGATATAAAAGAAGCTTTATTAGACGTCGCCCATATTCCTTTAGGTGAGCTGCGGCCTATTGAACTGTTGGAAGTGAAGTCACCTGTGCCTATTCTCCCTGCCAAACCTGCTTCTTTGGTGCAACTTAAAATGGACATCCCTCATTCATGTAAAGCGGAGATCCCTACTGTGGTTTCTCCTTAAGCTCAGCCAATAGGTGCACGCCCTAAGAGTATATCCTCCAGAACTACTGGGGTTGTGAAAATGCCAGTTAAAGCGAAGCTAATTACCCCACCTCTCGTGGCTGTCTCCCCTACTTCAATTGCAACCTTGCCCATGGTTGAGAATACCCCTGAGGCTGACTCTGAGGGGGTTACGATGATGTTGGGTACTACTTATTGGGAGCTCCCACGGAAGTGGAGGTCCCTGATCGCCTAAATGCCGAAGGAGTAGATGAAACCACCATACCTGAGGATACTACCTCCACCAAGTTATAGGTTGTATGGCAATTATTGACACAGCCAGTGACGCTGATCAGCTCCTATTGAGCTTAATTCGCCCTTTACAGCGAGGGCATACCATGCAGTCTATTCTGAGACTCACCCTGAGACCGCACACAAATTAACCTCCACTTTTCATCTCAAGGAGGTCTTAGCGCTGTCAGCCAACTTTGGAAGCACACTTACCAAGGTTGAAGTAGTTGTTCACAAAGTCTGGGTGATGGCTATCCTGGATACAGGTTCCCCAGTGAATGTAATCTCATCTCAGCTGATGAAAAAGATTAAACTGATGCCTGACTTGGATTATGCCAAGGAGTTTGGAACTGCAGGCCCAAACAATACCCGCGCCCTTGGCGCTTACTCCTCTCTTCCCATTCGCGTTGGGAAGCTTATCCTATTGGCCCCCGCTGTGGCCTTAGATAATAACTCCTATGATATGCTCATAGGTACTCAGTTTATGATAGAGTATGAAGGCATCATCAACATGAAGCAAGGGTTCCTATCTTTAATGAACTATGAAGTTCCGTTAGTCTTATCCAACAGAGAACTCATCAAGAATGACTACACCTGCCTGGTTGAATACCCTTTTTCCGCTTTGCCTTTACATTATGTCACCTCTGGGCGCAACACTAAGAAACTGCCCAATTCAGTGGAGGCTAGTGATGGTATTCCATTATGTGGCAGATGAGGTGGTGATTAAGCCGGGTGAACAACGAGTGGTTGACACAAAAATCACGCTCCAAATCCCACACCACTGTTTATTGCACCTCATAAGTGTTGAATCCTTAGTCCTTTGGAGCCTCGTGTATTACCTGGGCTACTAGATCCCGCCTATCAGCAACCTATTACTCTACTGTTGGGAAACCTCACCGCAAAGGACATGATCATATGGAAACACCAAGAGGTTGGCCGAGGATTTTTAATCCTTTTGGAGGACGTTGAACAAATCCATTCCATAGGGTCAATTGCAGATTTTGGTTTACCCTCAGACCACCTGGTGTGTACCTTACCAAACGTCCATATTTCAGATGAGCTGACCCCAGATGAGCTGGAGAAAATTCATAATCTCCTTGATGACTATAGTAACATATTCTCCAAGTCAGCTCATGACTATGGCCACATGAAGGGCTGGTGCCACTCCATTGATGTGGGTGATGCCCATCCCATATGGTCAAAACCATATCGCAAGTCAAAGGTGGAGGAACAGCATATGAGGATGGAACTCACACAGTTACTGGATGCGGGGTTAATAGTTCCCTCTCAAAGCCCTTGGTCTTCCCCCACTGTTATTAATTAATAAGAAAGATGGAGGTCACCAGATAGTCATGAACTACCACAAGCTAATTAACCTCACGAAGAAGGATAGCTATCCTATCCCCCACATAGATGATTCCCTGGCCCAACTATCCAGCTCAAACTTCTTTTCAGCCATGGATTTGGCCAGTGGCTATTGGCAAATGGACCTTTCTCCACAGGACCAGGAGAAATGCGCTCTCATTTGCAGTGAAGGGCTTTACCAACCTACTCGATTACCTCAAGGGTTGTGCAATACACCTGCATCTTTTCAGCGTGCAATGGATCACATCTTGCAAGACTTAAAGCTAACCTGCATTATCATTTATCTTGACGATATTACTTTGTTCTCAAAAACCTTCAAAGACCACCTGGATCACTTGAAGGAGGTGTTTGGAAGACTATGTAAGTCAAATATCAAGTTGAAACCTTCAAAGTGCACCTTCTTTCAGCGAAAATTGGATTTCCTTGGCCACACCATCTCGCAAAAAGGAATCCAATCACTACAGAACAAGGTTGAAGCCATTGCAAATATGCCTCCCTCTAAGAATTTTCGGGATATACAGGTGTTTCTAGGGATGATAAGTATTACCATCAGTTCATCCCTAAGTTCTCACAACCCAGTGAGCCCCTTGTTCGCTTACTGAAGAAGAATATCCCCTTGCAATGGGGCGCTGAACAAAAAGCTGCTTTTGAGACCCTGAAGCAGCTACTACAACAACGCCCTATCCTACGGCACCCAGATTACAAAAAACCCTTTATCCTGTTTATGGACGCCTCAGACTACGCCATTGGGGCCATCTTAGGCCAAGTAGATGAAAATGGTATTAATCATCCGGTATCTTATTTCAGTAAGATGCTTTCAAAGCCTGAATGCAACTACAGTGTAACAGAAAAGGAGTGTCTGGCTGTTTTTTTGGCTGTAAAGCACTATAGCACTTTCCTCTATGGGACCACCTTTACTGTAGTTACTGACCACGATTCATTGAAGTAGCTACAAAATATGAAGGACCCTACTGGGCGGTTAGCTCGCTGGGCTCTAAAGCTCCAGCCTTATGATATGAAAATTGAACACCGTGCCAGAACTCGTCATATGAATGTGGATGGGTTGTCTCACCTACTAGTCCTCCATTTGGATAATAGCGAGGCAGAAAGGTTGCATGATCTATTAATGACTCCCAATGAATGGGAGGATGAAAATTATCCAGTTCAGAAGATGTTAGCCCGCCACTCGCGCAACACCAAAGCGGAAAATGTGAAGTTGTATAAGCAGGTGGGGGCGAAATGGCTGCCTTACCTCCAGCCCTCAGACCGCGTACCTGCCACCCTCGAAGCTCACTCCATTTTAGGCCATGGAGGGGCAAAGAAAACTTATGAGTGGCTTAAGGATAGATACTATTGGGATGTAATGATGGAAACTATAGTTGATGTCTTTTAAGTCTGCCTTATGTGCAAGAAACAATCCAGTTTCAAGACTAGATACCAGTATCAACCAACTACCCCGCAACAACCTTTTCACACTCTTAGTTTGGATGTCGTAGGTCCTCTTCCACAGTCTACCAATGGCAACCGTTTTATACTAGTAGCCATCGACCACTTCACTAAGTGGGTTGAAGCTGTGGCACTTCCTGCCCAAACAGCCAAGGCAACTGCCACTTTCATACATCAACACATTTTCACTCGGCATGGCTGCCCCAAGTATCACTCTGTAATAATGGCAAGAATTTTACCTCCAGAGTAGTCAAACTCCAGGCTACCTCCATGGGAGCCCAACAACTCTTTTCAGCTCCGTACAATCCATCTATCAATGGGGCAGTGGAAAGAGCCAATGGAACTTTAGTTTCTATCCTCTGCAAAATGGCCTCTTCAAATCCACTTCACTGGGATCAATTCTTACCCAGTGCCCTTATGGCCTACCAGATTAGTTATCACCAGATTCTGAAAATGTCCCCTTTCCGAGTTTTGTATGGCAGGGAACCAGGCATACCTGCTCTTCTGGCTAAGGATGTCTTCTCTAAAGGAGAGGAGCCTGAGAAAGCCATGCGAAGGTTAGCCAGCCAAATTATTCAACTCCAAGCTGAAGCTATGTCCAACTTAGCAAAAACAGTGACTAAAGAAGGGCAGGCTGCCAATGAGCTCCACACCCCCTTCCTACATTTCAAGTGGCTGATAAGGTGTTATACTACCATAACTGCATCACCCCAAGAAGCGGTAAGATTGGCTTGATTTGGGAAGGACCTTTCTCCATTAGCTACAAAAGAGGCAATGAATACTCCATCAAATCAGTAGCCATGGGAGTTACCATAAACCGGGTACATGGCCGTTTCCTACAATCCTAAACTCCTCCCAACATTTTTGAGGGGGGCAATGTCGGACATTCTCCTTCTTGACTTCTGAAATAGAATGTTGGAGTCCAATCTTTGAATAATATTGTGGTTATCAATGATATGAATACCAACAGTGTAAAGACCTTGGCAGATTCTCAGTGGAACCCTATCTATTGGGAAAATATGATTTATACCCAAAATCGGCGTAATAAGGTAAGAACTGATAATAGGATTGCTCCAACTTCTTGGCAAAATTCAAGGTGTTCATTATTGCATGAGTCTGCTCTTCCCCGAGGTGAGAAGAATTTACCCATCGATGATTGAGTGTGAATTAACAAATCATTGCCACTTGGATCTGAACACCCACAAGGTGAGAAGATTTTACCCATCAATGATTGGGTGCAAATTAACAAATCATTACCACTTGGATCTGAACACCCCCAAGGTGAGAAGATTTTACCTGCTGGTGATTGGATACAATTTATCAAATTGTTACCACATGGGTTGGTTTTGCCACAAAATATTTATCCTTAATCTGATAGGCCAAAAGCCTATATTTCCTAATTTGGATGACTCAGCTTTATAATACTTTAGCCCCAAATCCCCATGGCCCTGAGGATCGAAACTAGTTTAGATATGAAATACTAGTATTGAAAAAAGGGCCTTTCTCTGGTTTGCCCCACACAAATAAAAACAAAAAAGTAAAAACTTAGTTTTCTTAAGAGTTTATTATTTATTTTAAATACGCCATTGTGGGATCTAGTGGCACATAGCACCAGCGAGCATAACCCTTGCTGGATACTGACAACCCTCAGCATCCTAGGGGGAATTAAAGTACAATCCACTGATGATTTTTCCCCTGGAGACTACCAAAAGGTATGGGTGATTATCTAATCAAGCAAACTACAGCTGTCACTTGTCTCACCTGCCAAGTTTTTAGGAATCAACCACAACACACCCCTTATGAACTTTTATTTGAAGTTAGATTCAGCCTAACTCTATTCAGCCATTGAAGATATAGATTTCCACCAACCCAACACAATAACCTTCCCAAGAAAGTCAACAGGACCATAATTTCACTGTGGACAACTTAGTATTAACTGTTCAAGAATCCCAATCTAAAATATAGGAAAATCAGCATGAAAATAAAATAGGGGGAGTATCATGGAACTGCTGAGGTTGTCAATACATATGAAGATATTTTCTCCCTTGTCTTATACCTATCGCCCATTTATTCATTTTCATCTGCTTTTCCTTTAAAACCCCAAAATTCCATTTTTCCTTTGCAAACTTTTTTTAATTGATCAGGTATATAAGCCTGCTCCAGATTTTTTATAAAGTATCAAAAATAATTTTCCTATACTTTTTCTTGTTGTTCTTCATTGGGATTTATCCCCACCATACAAATCCCAATATTTTGGGCCAAATGCCCTCCTACAAGTGCCAAGTATCAAACACCAACATGACCAATATTACAGAAATCTGAGGTTTTGCTTGAACCTCAGATCATGATCAACTTAGGATTCCCAAGCCTTCATGACAATACCTTTGATACCATATTCTTATCTATCTGAATTTAGTCCTACGCCACTAATTAGGATAATTTTGGTAAATGCCCCATTGTGGCTGCCTGCTAATTACAACCAATATGACTGATAATTCTATAATCTGAGGTGTTGCCTGAACCTCAGGTCATGATGAGTTGTGGATTTCTGAGCCTTTACAATAACAGTATGGTGCAAGCCTTATGACTATATCACCTCAGTTTAAATAATGGTGGAACCTTGCTTAGGAAACATAGTACCATGTTAGAGTTGTGCAATTCTCAATCCAATTTAGTGAATAAGAATATATACTAAGGAATTTTCCCTATGATGCTAAAGCTCATAAGAAATATCCTGGAGTTTTTATCCTCTCTTTCTTATAGTTTTTCTCTTTTATAACTTTATTTAAAATTGGTATTATAATTATAACAAAAAGTATGCCACCTTGGCTCGCTTATTATGTGAAGCTGACTCACTGCTCAGGGGATCTAATACATGCAGATTAGGCGGCACTTTTCTCTCTCGTTGCAATCACTTTTGCAACTTATTCAATTCAAGTCTGAATTTAGTTTGATAATCTCACAGAGGAGATTAGTCTGCGCCCATGTCAGGGAGCAGCTGGGCAAGTAAGGTAAGAGGCACAGGTGATAGGCCCGCGACCTCCAACGTTTGAAAATGCCCTGTAGAAACTGGCGGATTAGAAAAAAATAAAAAACCAGCGGTTAATATTTCCCCAGAAATCCTCGCTTTGCAGGCGCGATGTAACCAGTACATCAACACGCTGCACTCTCAACCACTTTTGTTGGTGGAATATGGAGTCTGAGTGTTCCTGGATATCCAACAAACAGCTTTATGGGAAAAACCTTGTGGGGATGTGTACACTTATTTCCTGACCGTGGTGTACATCACACCTCACTCCATGTCACGCGGTTGGCTGGATCTCAGTTTCAAGACAAGGGGGCAGCAGACTAAGCTGCTGTGGTGCACGTTGTGATTGACCTCCCTGAAGGGCAGTGGGTCGTCAAAACCAAGTGCACCAGATGGACAAAACAAACCAAAATTTCCTCACATTTGACTTTTTGCCCACTACAGTCAAGCGTGCAATTCTGGAGCAGCACCTGAAAGATGGTCTCACCATATATGGCGAAGGACAATACTTTGAGATGCAACGCTTTACGCTGATGCCACAACTGTGCACCAGCAAAGCCATTGCAGTTCTGACTCCAACTGAGGAGATCGCGAAGGACCTAACCCAGATCCTGCACTCCACTTATGAAAATATCGAAGGGCATACCACCCACCCTTTCCAGGTAATTGTAGACAGCGCACCCCCCAACTGCACCCACTGTAATGCATTCAGTCATAAGGCACACACATGCCCCATCAAGGAGGGCATCACATTCCAAGAACACCCCTCAGCGGCCATGGCCAATGAGGAGGCGCACTACGAACCAACCACCAGTACCAAAGTTGCCTTCCCGTGGAAAGCACAAGGCTGCTACTTACTAGTAAAGCCTGTCTCCCCTCAAGAGCAAAAGAAGGCCAAACAGGCCCGCAGGGTCGCGGCCAAGGAAGCAGCCAAAGTTACCTCTGCTATCCCACACTCCCAACGCCAGGATGAAATTGAAACCTTTATGGCGGAAGCAACTTAGGAATCCCTCAACCAATCAGATTGGGAGGCCCAAGCCAATTGGGCCACCCAATCTGAGGTTCCGATGGGCAACTTAATCTCACCTAACATTTGCAACCAAGCCCCAATTGAAACCAACTTGGTCTCCAACCTACCTGGAAATTTTTTTGACCTGAACGTTGGTGCACCAAACTCATCCACACCACAAAAATTTGTTCAACAGTGGGAAAACAAAAAGCAAAGGCAAAAGCCAATGTGAACCTGTCTACTAAAATTAACAAATCTACCAATAGCATTGCTTCAAACACCCACGCTGCTGTGAAGGCCGTGGGGAGCCAGAGGAGGCTGTTGGCCTGGGTGCCCACCCCCTCGCACCTAAGGTGCAATGGGGAAGCCTTCACTTTAGGGACATTGAATATTGCCAGACTCAAGGCCTCACTGTCCCAGGCTAGGAAACTGAGTTTTTTACAAAAAATTTACCTGTGGACATCCTGGCCATCCAAGAGTCCCACTGTCCATGAGGTTCTGAGAACGCTTGGAAAACCATGCTCCTCCCTTCCCTATCCTTCTGGTCTGAGCACTTTGGGGTGCTTGTTTGGAAAAACGATTTTTTTAAATTTCTATTGTCAGAATCCTTCCTCAATGGTCGAGTCCTCATTGTTACATTTTTGTGGGCTGACGTGGTGCACGCTATCATCAACATTTTAACCCTAACCTGTGCTCAAGTGCATTGAGAATATTTCTCATTGATTAAATCCTTTCTGTTACCCCCTGACCCTTTTGTAGTTGGTGACATGAACTGTTGGCTAAACACACCCACGGACTGTTGGCCTTCCTCATCCCACACCCCCTCAGGGTCACATAGAACTTCACATTCTAAAGGCCACCCTTGGGTTGCTAGACGTGCTGCCGCAACAGGCTCTTCTACTTGAGAACATGACGCGCCCCCACGTTCACAATGGCAAATTGGGTCCATGTGCTGCATCAACCTTATCCTTACACCAGTGAAATTTTGATCTCATATTTCCCACTTTCACACATCAAAAATTGATTTCTGACCACTGGCTGGTCTCGTTAACCTACCACTTACCTGTCACAGTGGCTAGGGCTCCACATTGGTGCAAACTCTGCCCACCCGAACTTGCATCACCAGGATTTTCCACTTGGTTGGAATAGCAACTTTGGCAAAAGAGTTTATTACACCATTTTGTGCGGACCCAATTTCCACATGGTAAGCCTTCAAAGAGGATACCATCCACCACGCTTGCCACCTCTCATCCTGACGCTCATGAGCTACATCAGCCATCATCTTGTGCACTCTGGCAGAGTTGGCACACCTGGAGTCCAACATCCCAGCAACGAGCTACAGCCCTGCTTGGGGTCAGAAGTGGGCTGAAGCAGCCGCCCACCTCATCACACTTGAAAGGCAACACAAACATCAGGTTTATGTTCAGTACAGGTCCAAACACATTACAGAGGGTGGCACATGCTCCGCTTATCAATTTAAAAAATTCTTCGCACTGCGCCAGAGTGTGGCCTGCACACAGGTGCGAAGGTTGGATAATTCTGTCGTGGATAAGCTAGTTGAAGTGGTGATCGAAATACAAAAGTATTACTCTGAGCTGTATCAATCCAATACAATTCAGCTGGCTGAAATGGCGAAATTTCTCAATAGCACACACATCCGCACCATTTCCCAATACCCAGAGTTAATGAATTTTATTACTCCATACAAAATCTGGTCTGCCATCCGCAGTGCACCAAATCGGAAATGCCTAGGCCCTGATGGCATTCCGTATGAGTTCTATAAGAAGTACTTCAAATATTTATCCCCACTGTTGCCTGCCTCTCTTAACCAGAGCCTTTTGGAAACGCGCCTCCTACCAGGAGGGCAAGAGGCCTTCACCATCACACTCTTCAATAAAGGGGATAAGCTAGACCTATCCAACTGGCGCCCCATTTTTTTAACTAACATGGATACAAAAATTTTAACTAAAATCATTGCTAACCGTTTAGGGATTGTAGCATCTGTCACCATCTCCCCAGAACAATTTGGTTTCATACACAGAAGGTCGACTTGGGACAACGTGCACTCTGTGGCTAAAGTATGCCAGTCCACGGCCTCTGGGGCACTTGTATTTTTGGACCAACAGAAAGCCTATGATAGAGTAAACTGGGAATACCTCAGGGCCTGCCTCCACCAATTCCGCTTGCCCCCTCGTTTCATCAGCTGGGTAATGCTGCTTACGGAATATGCAACAATGGCAGTGCGTGGCCCTGGCTTCCTCATGAAAGTAGTCCGCCCTCAAAGGGGCCTACGCCAAGGGGACCCCCTTAGCCCACTCTTATATAACTTTAGCCTTGACCCACTACTTCAAAACGTGAATGCCCGCCTCACTGGGGTCCATGTTCCAGGCCAAGCCCCAGTCAAGATGATGGCGTTTGCAGATGATTGTGTGGTTGGGGTGTCTAATAATCAAGATGCACGCGCGCTTGAAGCTCTCATCCAGGAGTATTCCCGGGTAAGTAATGCTTCACTGAACGCTTCCAAAACTGAAATCATCCTCCATTGTTGGTATCAAACCTGCTGGGCCCCAGCGACCACTGCCCAGCCTGGACCATCTGCTCACACACATGATCGCCTTCCCTGCTCACCCCACACCGCCCCACTTGTGCTCCCCTTCATGCCACGCCCTACCATAGGGCCTGTCCGCCATCTGGGCATGTGAGTGGAGGCAGGTGGGTATGCCTCAGCAGTATTGGAAAGTCGTATTCTATACAACGTGACAAAGTGCATCGCCTCCCTCAGAGCCCACCCTACTTCCCTTACTGGCAGGGTTGTTTTAGCCAACTCTATGCTCCTCTCCAAAGTCTGGTTTGGAGCCCACACAATCGCCTTCTCCCCGGGTTTTTTCAAATATATATGCCCTTCTACAAGGATGGCTTTGGTCAGGCCGCCCTCCACCAGTACCAGTATGGCTAAAGGTCATGTTTGGCCCTTGTCGTCATGATGGCATGGGCCTGCTCGACTTTAAAGCCCATGCTGCCATAATCCTGGGCACCTGGATTGTGGCCATCACCGCCCCTACACTCCCCTCCCAACACTGGTCCCGCGTGGCCCGCTCCAACTTCTCCCGCGCCCTGGGCCTTAACAATCCATCAAACCCTCACTCCTTGATGAAATATCTGGCTTCCCACCCATCGGCCACAGGTCCTCACGGTACTAAAACCCATTACAAACGAATCCCCTTCTCCATGCGGAGCGCTGAGTGGAGAATTTGTATTAATGGACACACAGCCCAGAGAGGCCGCCCCTCTCCTCAGTTCACACAGGAGGTACAGGGGTTACCCATTCAAGATGGCTTGATCCCCACACGGCCCCATGTCTTATCCAGGGTGGACTACCTGGACATAATGGACATCCCTTATTCCCTTGAGATCCAGAAGACTATTTGGAAATACGCACACCACCCTCTGTTGCAGCCTCAAATCCGTTCCCATGTGTGGCACTGCCTGAGGTGAGTGTACCATACGTTTGAGCACTCTAACACTTTACACTCATCCTGCGTCATGTGTGGCCAGTATGGAACGCTGTTCCACCGCCTGGAGTAGTGCCCTACCTCTAAAGCGATGTGGCGCGAAGTTCAACGTCTGCTTGGCCAGGATCAAACACATCCCTTCAGTCTGTCAAGAGCATGTTTGCTATATCCATGGTATCCCCTCTTCCACCCTCTCTCCGTGCTCTGGTGGTTGCAATCGCCATGTGAATCATCCACACGATTGTCTTGGATGCTATCGCAGGCTCCACCCCCACCCTCCCAGAAGCTGTCCACAGATTCTGGTCCCATTTGGTGGACCACTTTCTGGCGTGGATGTTTGGATACCTCCCACTGCGTCGCCGCCAGCTGGTCTCCTCCTGGTTCCCAGTTTGGTTCATCAACTCGGACCCTTTCCTCCACACGTGTTCAATTGTGGTTATGACCCCCTTACACGTTCCCTCCTCCTCCCCAAAGTGGCGTTCCCGCTGGCAACAAGAGATAGCATTGCTTTTCTGGGGTGCCTTTCCTGTTACTAAGTTTAGTTTTCTTTTGTGTCTACATTTATTAATGTCCATCCCCTGGTCGGCCTTCCCCGCAATAAATTAAATACATGCAGATTAGGCGCAAGACAACCTTTGCTAAGGTCACAATTATTCATATGGAGCAAATTCTCCTCTGATGCTACCTCTTTTAGCATTAATCACTTTGATAATTTGTTTGCGCCTATTGAAAATCTCTTGTGGACATTCCTAAGACATAATTTTTTGAATGTTGCCCTCAGGACTCAACGAAAGGCAGTCCAACCTCTTCTTTGGCAGCTCAGATTTAAGGTATCCGAAATAGAGTGTTTTTACCCAAATAGAGCAGATCTCAGCCTGGTTACTATATTCTGTATATTTAGTAAATACCAATGTCAGGATTTGAGATGATGAGCAAGCCAATATCCCCCTCCCAAATTGAAATTCAACTAATTGACTATTGAACCAGCATGAACGGAACCCTATTCTAAAGGCACCAAAACCAGATTAAAACAGGAAGCATCACGCATACAAGAATCAATGGAGCCATCTTCAGAAATCCTGTCCCTGTTTCCCAAATCACAAAAGTGCGCGGCCATACCCCTGTGGTCATGAGGATAACGCAGTACAATGAGGGCACCATCCAGGCGTTAGATCCAGAAGTCAGTAAAAAGATCTTGATCTTGCGGGGCCATGGAGGTCCCTAAGGCACCATGTCCCCATGCAACCCTTAGATTTTGACGCTTTCTAACACAATAAAGTATATATATTCACTCCATTTTTCGGTTTTTAAAATCTCCACTAATTTTCAGCTTCAAGCCCATTTACAGACTTCATCGAAATTCAAGAAAACTGTGCCATTAAGAAAAGTGGTGCTCACTACAGGGGGCTCTGAGCATTCCTAAGTGAAAACGTCTATCACAAATAATGGAAAATACTGGCAGTCATGAAGATCAATCTGCTGATCAGTCAAGAAGCGTTGCTCAATGGATTAGTACCTTGCATTATGAAGTGCCACCCACACAGCTTGAGAGTCTAGAGTTCTAAGCCATAATCCAGTTCTCCTTGCCTTCTGTTGAAAGAAGTCAGTACCTAATTCAGTACAAAAACCTTTAAAAATATTGTCTAACAATATAAAACGGCATCTACTATGTGGGTTCACTCTCCAACTGCTCCTACACCTCTTCTGTTTCCTCTATCATGTGGGACATCTATACCTCATCCCAGCTGCCAGCAGGAGAACTTACCCTGGGATCTGAACGCTACCTTCAAAACTTTGTTCACCCAGCTATTAATCACCTTATACAATTAGTTGGGTTAAACCATCATTAAGTCTCCTGACAACTGGGCTCACCCAGGCCTTACACACCCATGACATCAATTTTTACAACAAGGCCTCCTCCTTTGTCCATGACATCTAAAAGTTCATTATCAATTACTGACAATTAGTCAATGAGGCCCTAGGCCAAATTGCAGTATTGGATAGCAGAATCTTTGGCTATCTTGAGAACCAGCTGCTTTATAATGTCCAACTCCTTGAGGCTACCTGGAATATGCGCCTCCTCCAAGTTGAGGATTTGGTACAGACCCAGCAACAACACTATTGGGAAATGGCCTCTTGTGAAAACACATCCAGGAGTGAAGGTACTGAAGGACCTAGGGGGCCTGAGGGCCCCAAAGAATGTAAGGGACCCAAAGGATCAGAAGGTCCCCGTGGACCTCAAGAGCTCTCAGGTCCCGCAGCACCCACTCCTAAAGGCCCTGTTAACCTTGGCAAAAGGATGTGTTAGTAGCCTTGGATGCTTTACACAATCATATTTGGAATGTAGCTCAGGGGTGCAAACTATGAGTGGACGGAGTCCCCCTCAACCCTAGGGTCTCTATTGAGGCACTGTTGGACGAAAGGGACAGCTTCAGTTCTTTCACCAAGCTTACCAATAGCTTCATCTCTCAGCTCAAACAAACTTTTCTAGGGCTTAAAACCTTTTTGACCACCCTCAAGAGTCAGCTTCACCTGCAGGGCGCTGACATTCAGTCCCTAAAAGAGCAGATTACAAATAAGGCTTCCGTTTTCTTTCTCAACCAGAACTGGGATGATATCCAAGAGGACCTTGAGGGCCTACAGCGACAGCAAGGCCAGCAGGCCCCCATAACTATACAGAGACCAAGATCTCTGAGCTGGCACCTATCCCTAGCGTTAACACTCTTTCCACTTCTAACTAACTTTAAACCTAGTTCTAAAGAAAGGTTCACCCCTGGCCAGGAAAGTATCAACTTCTTCTTGTATGCATATGAGAGTTACATGGAGGAGTCTCTGACTGGCAGAAAGTGAAGCATAACCACTCCTTCCTCAACAGCACTGCCTGGGAGATCATGACCCTCATTTGAAGGAGTGCAACACCTGGAAACAGGTCCATATGGCCTTGATCCAAGGATTTGGCAGCAATTAAACCCTAGTCAACCAAAAACAAGCGTTCATGGGTTTCCGCCTGAATAAAAGAGAAGGACCCATGGAGTTCACCAGCTTTTTTATGCCCAAACACAACCATTAGTCACAACTAATTATATCACCTTGGACGATGCTATCACTGCTGTCATCTCCACTTTAGGATACTACCCTGAGGGTCAAATGCATATGATTGGACAGAAGAACGTTTTCACCTGCATCTAGAAATTAAGGAAGCACTTAACGAGATCCTTACATCAATCCTACACTCCAAGGCTACCTCATCAGGCCCTCTAACCATCTTCAAATCCATTTAGGTGAAACTTAGAAGAATCCTTGACCTTGATGTACCTACTGTAATGGTTTCAGACATAGTGCCAAGGCATGCTGGAAACGACTTGCCAAGGAGGTGGAAAAATGGCCGTCAGCATGAAGGATGAGGCGCTCCATGCTGACATCACTACTAAGCCTCAAGAATACTCCATAACCTCGAATAAACCTAGAGCTATCATACCTGAAGACGTTTTTGGTACTTATCAATAATAAAGTAATTGATACTGCTTACTCTTCTTCCAATGACTCTCCTATGTTTCTCATGCTACCTCCCCAGTTTGGAAGTCTGGTTACTCACACCGCAGTTGAATTATATAAGATTCTAGTCCTCACCATAGTTAATAGTGGATCCCCATGAATGTCATATTGTCCAAGTTAATGAAGCGCAAAAACATTGCTCCAGACTTACTCCACTATATGGAGTATGGAACGGCTGGCCTGCAATGTACTCAATCTATAGGGGCCTATTTTTCTCTACCTATACAGTTCAGAAAGCTCACTGTAAACACCCACGTTGTCGCACTAGATAACCCTAGCTATGACCTGCTCCTCAGGACTCAGTTCCTTTGAGACTACTCATCTGTAGTCCATTAAAATGACAGCTTTCTATCCCTACTAGGGCTTTGGGTCCCCCTAGTCTTTGAAACCTCTCATAACTCTAAGACGGAGGTCAAAGCCCAAGCCTGCTTACTGGAGAGTTAGGGATGAATCAATTAGCTTGAATATCATGTAAGGGGCTCTTGAGTACAATTGTTCCCCTGCTGTTGATGGGCAAGAAGGCATGTCTATCTACTTACCTAAGATGACTACAATACATTCAAAGTCCCAAGTCATTGCTGACACTCAAGTCCATGTTAACATCTCCTCTAGATACCTACTAGAAATCCAAGGCCTAGAAAACCTGTCCCCAAAGGAGGTGCTAACCTTCCAGGGAATTTTAGATTAGCTTATGCCGGATCTATATTAGTGTTGCTGGCTACCCTTACAAATAAAACCCAAAATAGTAGGTTCAAACAGTCCTGCCACTTATGTCTGCATCTTACCTATAGAGGCTGTTGACGATGTCCGTAGTTTTGGGGTGCATAAGGGAATTTGGCTTGGAAACTCCCCCATTGGTGGGCCTGGTCAACACCAGTATTGGGAAGAACCTCATTGATGACCAGAGCAAAGATTAAGAATTGTTGGAGGATTATTCAGACCTCTTTTTTGCCTCAACCTACAAATCTGGAAGAATGAACGGAGCGCTACATCATGTGGAGACTGAGGATGCTCCCCCTTCCAGGCCTGACCTTACTGAAAGAGCAAGGTTGAAGAAGCCCAGGTGGCGGTGGAGCTCATACAGCTACCTGACGCTGCACTCCTAGTACCTTCATGCATCCTGTTGTTTTTTCATGCCTAGTTGAAGTTAACCTTTGGCTAAGGATTAAGCTCAGCATTAACCTCGGGGTTAAGTAAATGATTAGATCTTGCTTACCTAGGATTTATGCTTACAAGGCTGAGAAGTTGTCTGAAGAGCAGAATAGATTCTAATCAGTTTAATGTTTATATTTATATTTTACTAGTTGATATGCTAATCTAATGGCGAGTGGGTTGTATTATTCATATAAACTTAACATGATGAATTTACCAATTGGATTACCTTTTCAAGAACCAAATCATTGCTGAATTGACGAAACCAGAAAAGCTTTAAATCAACAAGTTGATTGATTGTCAATCTGAGACCACAATAGGAGGTGAGCAGGAGCGAAGCAATCCATTTAATCTAAATTGATCCACATCAAGATTATGCCTCACATGTAATATATAAACTATATCTAATGAATGTAATCAATTACTCATAAGCTGACAAATGCTATATAATATAGCCTTTTGTAAGCCAACCGCCACTGATGCAGCCTCAAGTAGTTCATAACCTCGACACCCCTATTCCCCATTATATTCCTCGTGATAATTATAAACCAGTATGATCACAGTAAACATATTTTGGCCACCCTATCTAAAAGCTAGCTTTTATTTCTAATAAAATACCTTCCTTTACCTACCTTCATTTAGCTATAATGTTAACAGAGGTTAGCTTAACTTGTAGAGGTGGTACTCAAGATCTCCAGAGGTTAGGTGCTGGGTTAAAACACTTGGAGTGGTCGGCGCAACCAACTCCCAATCTTGAACTATATGGAAACCCCGTGGGAACTTGGACAACTAGTAATAGCAATGATGAATTGGAAAGATTGAAGGGGAGAAACCCTGAGGGAGTCAATAGAGGCCGCTGAAAAATAATTGTTGGACAAGTCCCAAAGAGGACCTCTGAGCCATAACGAGTGGTCAAGCCTCAGAAAGAGAAGATTTTAGTCTGCTGGGTTGGTGGGTTGCCATGCGAGATTTATGGAAAGATTGCCATTGATTGTGAAAAATCACGGGCCAGCAGTCTTCATACTGTTTGGCTTGGCACACTAATGGAGTCACCTATTATTGAGAATATAAAATTCTCAACACAGCCCTTGGGCCTCTCCTCTTCTGCTGGCTTGGAAGAAGGACGGCAGCCACCAAGTGGCGATGGACTACAGGTGGCTCAACTCCATCACTAAGAAGGACAGTTATACTCTGCCCCAAATTGATGATTACCTCCATTTGATCGACAGATTACAGTACTTTTCTGCAATGGACCTTGCCAGCAGATATTGGCAAGTTGAGCTCACCCCTGAAGATTGAGCCAAGTGTTCTCTCATATCTAATGAGGGACTATACAAACCAACAAGAATGCCCCAGGGCCTCTGTAACGCCCCAGCTACTTTCCAACGCGCCATGGACGGGATTCTCAGAGACTTAATCTGTCATGCATCCTCATCTAAATTTTATTTTGGGGAAGGCTAACCATGGGATGGCCACTTCCAATAAACACCAACAACAAAACACCAAGAAAACTTAGGGGCACCCCAGAGGAGCCGAAGCTACCTCCTGTTGCCATCAGGACTGCCAGTGGAAGGAAGAGGGGGAGTGTCAGGGGAGGCCTGGGCCAGAACTGAGAATGAATGAAGGAAAGGGTCCAATGAGAGGAACCAGATGAGGGAACCAGGATGACACCAACAGGCGGTAGCGGGGTGGCAGGCGGCAAAAAATTAAGCTTAAAAGTGATCTGTGAGGTAAGAATGGAAGCAACGCACAGCTTCATGAAGGGTTGGGGTAGTGTCAGACAGTGTGTCAAGGACAGTAGTGTGGATCATCACTAGCGCTATTGCAACAATAAAGGCATGAAGAGAAGGGTGGATAGGGGAGGTCGTGGAAAAGGCAAAGATGTTCTTAGACATGCTAAAATTCTGTAACCGCTGCTGGCAAAAGAGGCACATAACATCCCTCCAGATCGCCTGTAACAGCAGGCAATCTTCCAAGAGATGAACTAAGAAACCATATTGACTGCACAAAATGCATGAAGATTGAGATTCATTGGACCGCTCAGCATTCTGGTACACCTTTCTCAGGAATCTCCATACATGGGCAATAAACTGGGGTTGTAACAGAGGATGGTGTGTGTACCACCAAATCTCCTTTTGAGTCTCCAGAGACTATGGGATGTCCAGCTTGTCAAGGTAGTCCAAACGGGCAATGAGGTGTGCACATTGGGGTACCAGGTTGTTTAAAGTGACTTTCCCACGGACTTCTTGTTTGAAACGGAGAGTAGAGTGACCCCTCTGGACGGTGTGTCCTCTGATGCTGATTCTCCACTCAGCGCTCCGCATAGAGAGAAGAATTTGTTTGAAGTGGGGAAGTATCCCATGAGGGCCCGCAGCAGTGGGATAAGAGGCCAGATAGTTAAGTAGAGAATGGGGGTGGGTGGGATTGTGGAGGTAAAAGGCGCGGGCAAAATTGGAGTGGGCCGAGTGTGACCAGTGTTAGTCTGAGAATGTGGGGTTAGTGGATGCTAAAATCCAGGTGCCATGTATTTTGGCGGCATGGTCCTCAAAGTTGAGCATAATCATACCACCACTATGGTGAGGACCAAACATGACATCCAGCTGCACTGGGGGAGGGTGGCCTAACCAAAGCCACCCTTGCAGGAGGGCATATAAAGAGGTGAAGAAAGAGGGGGAAAAGGTGATGTCGTGAGCCACAAACCAGACCTTTGACAGGAGCATAGAGTTGGCAAGCACAACCCGTTCTGTGAGGGTAGTCTGTTAGGCTCTGAGGGAGGCGATGTGCTTTATGACATTGTCAAAAATGTGGTGCTCCATTACCAACGAGGTGAACCCTCCTGCCTCCAGCTACACTCCCAAATGGCGCACCAGACCAGCAGTTGGTCTTAGCACAAAAGGGAGTACAAGTGGTGCAGTATGGGGTGGCTGGGGCAAGAGAACCAGAGAGCTAGCTGCTGAAGCAGTCTGACTATGAGGCGCTGGTGACTAGCGGTCTTGGTACCAGATGAGGAGAATTATTCGATTTTGGAGGCATTAAGGGCAGCGTTACAGACCCTGGAGTAACCTGGATAGTTTCCTCCAGCGCTTGTACATCATGGTTGTCAGACGCCCCAACAACACAATTGTCAGTACATTCCAACATACTAACAGGTTCTTGGCCTTGCACATAAATACCAGCAAGGTGGGCATTCACACTGCATAAAAGTGGGTCAAGGCTGAAGCTGTATAAGGTTGGACTTAAAGGGTCCCCTTGACGGAGACCCTTTTGAGGGTGAACCACTTCAGTGAGGAAACCAGGGCCATGCACAGCCATAATGACAAACTACGTGAGCAACTTCACCCAATTTATGAACCGGTGGGGAAGGTCAAATCTGTAGAGGCAGGGTTTGAGGTAATCTCAGTTGACCCTATCATAAGTTTTTTGATGGTTAAGAACATTTGTGCCCCAGTATCCGTGGATTGGAAGACATTGGCTATAGTGTGTATGTTGTCCCATATTAACCGCATGGGGATAAAACCAACTTTCTCAGAGGAGATTATTTCAGAAGCAACTTCTTCAAGGCGGTTGGCCATAATTTTAGTGAATAACTTATATCTGTATTATTAAGTGATATGGGGCACCAGTTCGCCAAGTCCAAACTATCCCTTTTCTTATTATAGCGCTAACATACAGGCTGTTGTCCCTAGGAAGGAGGCGCGTTTATAAAAGACATTTGTTAATTGAGGCAAGCGTTAGTGAGGAGAAATACCTAAAATATTTTTTGTAGATCTCATATGGAATCCCATCTGGACCTGTGCACTTCCTGTGAAGTGCACCACAAACGGCATACCAGAGTTTATCACAATTAACGAAATTCTTTAACTCCAGGTATTGGGAAATGGTGCAGATATGTGCGCCATCAAGAAACTCATCAACTTTGGCTGGTTCAACTGGTTCAGACTTATACAACTTAGAGTAAAAGTTTTTTACTTTGACTGACACATTTGCTGGAGTGTCTGTGATGGAGTTGTCCAGCCGCCTCACCTGTGTGCAGTCCAAGCTCTGTTGCGATGCAAAGATTTTGTAAGAAAAAAAAACAGAGCACATGTTGCCCACTATAATATTTTTCAGCTTGAACTGAACATAAATGCGATGTTTGTGTTGTCTTACCAGTGCGTTAAGATGAGAAGACACTTTTGCCTACTTACAACCCCAAGATGGGATGTACCCTGCAGCAGGGACATTAGACCCCATTGGTCCACTTCCGCTAGCATGCGCTTAATGACCACCAAGGCAGGCTAAGAGTGATGTGATGAGATGTGGCATGCCTGAAGGATGGTGTTTGCTTTGAAGGCTGACCAGGTAGAAAGTGGATCAGCACAGAACAGTGTGGCAAACTCTGGTGCCAAATTTTTGGTGCCCACCCATGCTGAAAACATGGGTAACATGATCTCAGTTGTCAAAGTTTGCACCATTTTGGCGCCTGTGCTGCAGGGCTTGAGATAGTGAAGGATATTGATACCATCTGCGGTCAGAGAAAATAATTTTCGTTATTGTAAAGTGTGCAATCTGGGGGAAAAAAGTTCAACGAGGCAAGAATAAGGTAAATCTGGGAATAGATCTCAGCTGACCGTTGTGCACATGAGGACAGGACATGTTTGGTAGCAACGGTGAATGCTTGGGGAGGGTATAACAAGCCCCAAGGTGGCTTTTAGAACGCAGATTTTGACGTGCCCCTGCAGGGGGTAGGCGTTGAAGGCCAGCGGTCATTGGCTGGGTTGGACCAGCAGTTCAGGTAGCCCACCACAAATGGATTAGGTGGAAGTGGGAGGGATGTTACAGCTGAGAGGAAATCCTGGTGAGCCCGTGCACAGGTCAGGGCATAAACATTAACTATAACGTGCACTTCATTATCCCATGAAAAGGACACATACAGCACATGACCATCAAGATACAAATTTTTAATTAAATAAGTCTAAAGCTATGGATCACATGTATAAACACCCCACAGTGAAGAGACAAAAAATAAAGGGAGGGGAGGAGCATGGTTGCCCATGTGTCCTTGGCACCATGTGGACAGTGGGATTTATGAATTTCCAGGATGTCCACAGTTAATGTTTTTTTTAAAAACTCAGTTTTCTAGCCTGGGACGGCGAGGACTTTGAGTCCAGTGATGTCCAACGTCCCTATTGTGAGATAGACCTCCATCGCACCTTAGGTGCAATGGGAAGAGCCCCTTGCCATTCCTCCACATCTTTTTCAGCATGCTTCTCTTTGGAACCATATGTGTTTTGTGCTACCAAGTAAGTGTCCTTAAGTGTATCCTTCACTTTGGTTTAAGTTTTAGTTTTGGTGTTTTTTTGATTTAGGTCAACTTTCCTTTTTGAAATGCTCCTGTGGTGCACCATTGGAGATTGACTAAAATTCAGGGAGGGTTTAGGGGAATCAGTTTCAATTGGTGCGTAGTAACTTGACGCAGGTGAATCTGACTCAAACACCTGGTCTGCAGGTTGGTGGGCCCAATCTGATTGGTGAGTGGATTCATGAGACACTACAGCTGCAAATGACTCATTTCATCTTGGGTCTGGGCATGTGGGATCATGGATAATGCTGAAGCCACTGCCTTGGCCACTGCTCTATCGACCTGTTTGACCTTTTTGTGCTCTTGTGGGGACACAGGTTTTACCTGAATGTAGAACTCCTGCACACCCCATGGGAAGGCGGCATTGGTGTCAATAACAGGTTCATAATGAAAGTTGGCGCTTCCCATTGCGTTGGGGAGTATTTCATTATGAGTGATGCCCTCTCTGGAAGGGCAGGTGAGTGCCTTATAGCCAACAGTACAACAAAAGGTGCAGATAGGGGGTGCGTTATCCACTGTAACTTGTAACAGGTGGGATTCCTGCCCATCAATATTGACAACTGCAGTGTGAGAACTTTAAGTTAAGTCTTCCATGATGACCGCGTTTGGGGTAATCAATGCAATTGATTTTCCCGTGCTAAGCTCTGGCATAAGCGTGAAGCACTGCATTTCAAAAAAGTGAAGTTTTTCATAGCTTTTAAGCCTAACTGAGAGGTGGTGCTTTAGTACTTCACGTTTCACCATTGTGGGGAGGAAGTAAAAAGTGACAAATATTTTTGTTAGATTTGTTTAACGTGTGTGCTTTGTTTCAACCACCCATTGACCATCTGGGAGATTGACCACCGCATGCACCTGTGCAGCAGCGTCTGCTGCTTGCACGGTCATAAGACCAAGATCCAACCAGCCATGGGTAATAGAATGCGGTACAATATATACAGCGGCCAGGAATTGTTTGCACACATCACCACAGAACTTTTTCTAAAGTGCCGTTAAATTATTATCCAGAAAAACTCGAATCCCATGTTAAACAGATGAAAGGGGTGGGAATGCAGAGTTTTGATGTATTGGTTGATTTTGCTTGCCAGGCTAAAATCTCCAGCAAAATACTCACCGTTGTTTTCTTATTTTTATCTAGGCCACCAGTGTCGCCAGGCGTTTTTGAACTTTGGATGGTGCTAAGACCAACCCAGTGCCCTTTACTGTGCTCGCCCAACCTTTACCCAACATTGGGTGCACACTCATCTTCTTGTGTTGATTATCAAACTTACTAGTCTTTAATCAGATCAGTTGCAATTAGTGATTGCAACGAGAAAGGAAAGTTATGCTTCCTCATCTAGATAAAAAATTATTCGAGGTGGGTTGACCTTGGGACAAATATACCACACTGAGAATGTTTTCTAGACAGTACAGGTTTTGAACTCAAAACCTGCACTAGGGGTGGAAGCAGTTTTACCTGCTCAGATAACCACCCTTGTTATGCATCCTCATCTACCTAGATGAATTTCATGTTTTCTCACAAACCATTAATGAACACGTTGAGCATCTCAGAGAAGTTTTTATTTAGATCTGGAAGGCTTCTATAAAGCTTAAATTTTCCAAGTGCTTTTTCCTCCAGGCAGAAATGGAGTTTCTGTGATTCAAAGTTTCAAAGGATGGCATCCAGCCTATACTGGACAAAGTTGACACCATAGAAAAGATGTCACGCCCTAGAGCTTAAGGAATATACAGGTGTTCCTCGGCACGGTGGGCTACTATCATCAGTTTAACCCTCAGTTTGCTGACCTAGCTGAGCCAATATTCTACCTCCTGCAGAAGAATGTGCCATTTGAATGGCAGCCTGAACAAGAACAAGCTTTTAATGCCATTAGAACTTCTCTATGTACTAAACCCATTATAGTCCACTCACATTTTTACCAACCCTTCTTGGTGTTTATGGACGTAACCAATGTCGCCATCAGGGCTATCCTAGCCCAGCATGATGAAAATCAGGTCGATTATCCGGTGGACTATATTATTAAGACACTGAGTAAGGCCAAACAGAATACAGCATTACTGAGAGTTAGTGTCTGTCTTTATTTCTAGCCATCAAACATTTTCAGCCTTATCTCCATGGTACACACTTTATTAATGTCACCAATCATTCCTCGCTCCAGTGGCTCCAACAGATGAAGGACCCAGATAACCACTTAGCCAGATGGCCTAATGACTGCAGAGCTATAATTACACCATTGTTCATCACATGGGCACAATTCACTAAAATGCTAACGGCCTATCCAGGATGCTGGTGCTAGAAACTTTGACCCCAAGTAGGACTGACTGTATGATCTGATTGGATGACCTGAGCAATGGGAGTTGGAAACTCCTGGAGGTCCAAGATGAGCTCTGAAGGATGACCTGAGACACTCAAATTAAGAATGGGCTTTACAAGGGCATCAATAGGTATTATCTGCCTTATGTCCGCCCTTCTTACTGAACCAACGTTATCCTAGAGAGCCATACTACTGTGGGACATGGGGAAGTTAAGAAGACTCATAAATGGCTGAAATTATGATGTTACTGGGACTAAATGGTAAAAACCATCCAAGTGGTCTTGGAGGCATGTATGACTTGCTGATCCCAGGACTGAGCTAATTCTTAATTTCAACAATGGTCATTGCCCAATGGGACCCTTCAGCGTCATTAGCATCAATGTGATAGGCCCTCTCCCCACTGGAATAAATGCCCATAGTTATATCCTCCTAGCCGTGGACCACCTGACCAAATGGATCAAAGTGATTTCAGCCCCCCGTGCTACTGCAAAAGCCACGGCTCTTTTCCTTATTCAATATGTTTTTACCCGCATGGATTATTACAAAAATTTTACTTTTGGACAATGAGTTTATTTCACCTCTGTCAGACATTTGCCATCCAGGCTTCAAGATAAGAATGTTTTGGGGCAAAATCGGCTGAAAAGGGGAAATATCGGACATTTACAAGTCCCTAATGATAACAAGATCGATTTAACTATAAATGATGATTTTATTTGCCAAAAGATCCTGGCCAATTCTTGGTGGAACCCTTCATTTTGGGGTAACACAATTTCGAATACTTTATGGGCAACTAAACTAATATACAGCAGTTGAATTACTCTTACACAAAGCGGACCATGGGGCTTCCATCAGATGATACACCCCCAGCCATGACCAAGTCCATTCAAGCACCTATGCAGGGACCACCCCTTTTATAGGCGTGGTGGTGATCCCCCAAGGTGAAATAATTTTATCAAATGGGGATTGACTAATATTTATCAAATCATTACCTCATAAGTACATCTTAGCTAAACATAATTCCCCATCCATTGTTCAGCCTAAATGAAGTGAGTTTTCCAAACTTTGATAGGCTAAAATTACATTTTACCTAATTTGGAATTTCCCAGGCTATCCAAACGTCAAGCCTCAATGCTTTAGATACTATTATCAATTTATTATATATATACACTCTCTTTTACCCCCGTGTGGCGCCTAATAAAACTATAAATTTAAACCTTTTAGTATTATTTAAATTTTTATTTAATTATGAGGCACGCTGACCAGGGATGGGCATTGCTGAAGCGCAGAAAGTGACAAAACAAAGAAAAAAGATGAACTAACTAAATTCTCAGACCAAAATAAAATGTCCATTCAAAGAATGGGCGAAACAAAACAATCGAGATACCAACCTGCCAGGTGGGACAGCGCCGGGGTGCTCATCCTACCATGGCAGAAGGGGAGGGGGGATCAGGGGGCTCATTCTCAGTCTCATTCGCCTCATCAGCGAGAGCATGAGCCAAGGTGGAGAGCAAAGGGGTAGGGTGATCAGCGACATGGGGAGCGAGGTCAGAAACAAGTGGCTGCTTGAGGAATTGATTGTACATCAGTAAGTCGCCAATGTATTTGGCAAGGGTGGACTTTGCCTTAAAGCGGAGGGCAGGGAGCTGGTACAGTGAAGCCATGGAGGCATGGGTAACTTGAGAGTTGGCCTGCGATGCAGAAACCACTCTCTGGATGGCATCCTTAGCGCGTCTGTGGGAACTTTCAATAAACATTTTGTTGTTATGGGTGTGGATGTCCTGAGGATGAGGGGGCGGGATTTCCATGGCTAGTGCTGCTACTGATGACTCTGCCATTTCACAAATAGAAGTTACATCAGGGTGGGTGGCTGCTGCAACAGCAAGCTGGTGGTCCGAGCAGAACTCCACGGCATCCAGTTGGGGGGTGTAATATTGTTGGGTGACCAGTTTGGGAGTTTTACTCTAGGCAAATTTGTGGAATGTGGGTTGCGATGCCTCTATAAAATTACCATCATATCAGTTTCATCCAATGAGGACCATGGGTTCAAATCAAACTCAAACTTTGGGTCAGAAAATCGAAGTGGTGTGGCTGGAGATTGCAGAATAACGTGGGAACCCACATTAGTCCAAGCCAATCCTGATTAAATAAGGTGCAAGTAGCACTGGGCGAGGCGCATGTGGCACTGGCCTGAGGGAGGGGCTGATTGGCTGCAGCAGACATTGGGGAAGGAGGGGTAAGATTGTACCCCATGTCATAAAAGTAGTAGGGTGTGAGGAAAATTGGGGGCCTTGCGATGACCGCGCTGGGTTTGAGGAAGTTGTGAGGGAGGGGGAATTAGTGCTTTAAGTGATCTAACTCAAAGCAGGTGTGACAGATTGTCCTTCCACCCTCTACACGGGCCCAGAATGGGTGGTCAGGGGCTGAGGGTATAATGGCATGGGGTGGAATCACCAAAGCAATTTTAAAATTTAAGGGGATGATTGTGGCAAATGCCTGAGGCCCAGCTAGTCAAGAGGCCCCATTGGGGACCACAAACTGAAGGATGGGGTTGGAGCCATATGTAGATAATCCATTAATTCCTGATGGAGCACTGTGGGTGGAGGTGAGTGGGCAACCCCGCGAACTGAACCACCATAGTGGTGTCAGTGGGGAGCCAGGTGCATGTTGTTGGTATAGGGGTGCCCTTGAAGACCAAAGGCAAAGTAGCCGCAGTGGCAGCATCAGCTTTGCAGGTGAAGCTGAGGTTGAAATCCCCTTAAAGGGGTGGAAGTCAATGAAGCCAGCTGGCTGCATCACCGCCTGGGCCAAGTCAATAATTGTACATTCCTCATATGGGAACAATCTACTGTACTCGACCCAAAGGCCAAAACAGAGCTGGGAGTGGGGGAGAACAAGTGGGCTGTGAGGCACCGCCTGGGTTCATGCCAGGTGGATGGTGAGATCCTTGGATGGACTAAACTGATCCAAGGACTTATTTAAACTTGATTATCCAGACCGAGCGCGTTTTCCCATTGGACAGAAAATGCTAGGCGGGGTTTTGCTGCTGCCCCACACTGGAGCAGCCAGTGGCAAATCTGACATCATTGGGGATCGAATGGCCGTGGTTGGCATTTAATTGCTAATTGTTTACTTACTTTTCTGTTTTTGTAAAAATCACTTAAAAGTGACTTTGAGTGGAAAGAAAAGTCCCTTTTAGTATTATTTAGATTTCTATTATTTTCTTATCAGTGGTATGATAAATCCCTGGATTAAATTGTTGAATTCAAGGCAGAAAGCATCAGTGAGCCTTTTTCAAAGCCAAAATCCAACAACCTCTTAGATAGTCCAAGAACTTACTTTTTTTTGGCACTGTCGCAATTTTGATATGACTGGATGATAGTCTTGGGACAGCTGGGCAGAAACCGCCAAACACTTTATCAGTTATGAAGATTTGATTGTCTTGAACTGAGGCGATATTGAGATATAACGAGTCCTATTGGATATAATGAGTTTATTAGATCGCCTTTATATAAGGCGATAAGGCAATAAGGCAATGTTGATGTTTGGCGAATACAAAGTAAATTGCCTACAAATAGGGTGACAGCAGATTAAAAATAAAGAGTCAAATTTGAGGAAAATCAGCGGAATAGAATAACCCAAGCAATGAGAAATAGTATCGCCTGCAGCTGATGTATATAAGCTAAATAGGCGATTGAGAGAGGAGGGTTTTTTTAGAAAAAGATGAGCGAGACAGCGAAACATAGCTGTATTTATAAAATAAATAAAAGAACTGTTGGAGCGATTGCTCCTATTTTTAAATATATTTTCAAGTGCATCCAAAGGACTGAAAACCTTAACATCGTCCGTCCGTTGCTCAGAGGGCTCACCCTGTGCAAGTAGCTCAACGGATCCTAGCAATACCATTTAAATTTACAAAGTGGTGCTCACTACAGGGGGCCCATTAATCAACCACCCAACACTCGGGAACTTCAGTCACCAATTATGCTTTACCCAAGTCATGTAATTGGGGAGTCCTCCCAAAACTCCATATCCGCTTCATATGAGGAAATCAAAGTTACCTTGGACGTGGTACTCAAAAACCAAGCCAAACTCCTTTGAGAACATAACGCGGTCATGCATCAACTTTTTTTTTAGTACTAGATGGTCCCAACCCAAGGGGGGGATTCATCGATGTTTATTGAATTACGCCTGGGCTCCTAAGAGCCTGAGGCGAGGGAAGGGGAGGGGAGGAGGCATCGAGAAAGGGAGGGGGTTTGCGCGCCAGAGCCGTGCTGCAGTGATAACTGAGCGGGGGAGGGTTGGCGACATAGTGCAGACCTTCAGGGCCATCTCAAAGTGTACCTGAAAGTGGGTGATCATGTGTGGAAGGGTCCACACCTGCAGGTCAAAGGCAGCACGAAGGAAGGAGTTATGGATGGTCCAGATGGCTGTGGCATAGGCGAGGACACGGAGGGGTCGGTGGCAACCAGGCAATGTCTGCTCAAACATGAGGTCTTGCACAGGGTGTCCAGACCAGGGCTGAGCATGGAGGAGCGCGCGGGCCTTTGGCCAAAATGCGGCGACACCTGGACAGGTGAAAAATCGATGGAGGTGGGAGTCAATAGGCTCCACACAGCGGGGGCAGCTTCGGTGCTGGAAGGTAGGGCCAGTCCAGTCCCCTGTCCTGTATGAACAGTGGAGCACCCTCCATAAGGTGTTGGACACCTTTGCTGACAGGATGGGGTGATAGACGTCCTTCCACAATTCCTTAAGGTCAAATCTCACGGAAGGAGGGAGGAGCTCAAGGAGTCTTGGGCGGATGGGAGGACGATCTTGGGGGTTGAGGCGAGTTGTGACAACTTGTCCATTGTGCACAATTGCATGGCGACGTGGGCTGAGGCCAGGGCCTTCCCTTCTGTATGGGAAGGCATGGTGGATCCGCGCGCCTACTCGTTTCAGGGCAAGGAGAGCCTGGTTCCAGTAGGGGGATGAGGATGGTTTTAGGCGATGGCCTGGGTGGTTTGTGAGCCACTCCCCTAATGAGGTCAGAGATGCTCTAGGAAGACCCAGAGCTGCTGACACTGACTGGCGGAGGGCGGGCGCCCATTGGGGCATGGGGGTCGCGTCCCAGCAGACAATCGGCCATAGGAACTTCAGGAAGATTGTGGTGGCGTGGGATCGCGTGTCTAGAAGCCCTAGGCCCCCTTCATTGCAGGGTCGGGAAATGGTTGAGAGGGCCATTGGTGGATGGTTTGAGCCCCAGATCCAACAGCGGAGGAGTACATTGAGCCGCGTATAAAAGGCATCTGTGAATGGGCAGACGTGCGCTAGGAACCAGACTTTGGAGAGAAGGAACACATTGGCCATCAGAGCTCGACCCTGGGGGGTGATGTGCCGCCGGTTCCAGCTGGCAAACCTGGAGTTAACTGCTGCAAGGAGCAAGTCCTCATTGTCTTTTAGCGCAACTCCTTGTTGGTTGGTGAGAACGCCCAGGTGACGGAAGGTACCGCGCTCAGGTTCAATACCAAATGATGGGGGGAAGGTGGGGGAGCCGACCTGCACAACTGTTGTCTTGGAGGTGTTGACCATGGCGTTGGACGCCTTGGTGTACCTCTCAATGGTCACAGCAGCGAGGGCAACATCCCCAGGGCAGCCAAATACAATGGCAGTGTCATCTGCAAATGCCATGGTGCGTGTGGGGGCTTTACCTGGGACCAGAATCCCTGTTAGCTTGTCCTGTAAGGAGGCCAAGAGGGGGTCAAGGGTGATGTTAAAAAGGATAGGGCTCAGGGGGTCCCCTTGCCGGAGACCTTGTCCAACTGGTACTGCCACTGTGAAACCCATTGGCGCCAGGACTCTGGTGTGGAGCTGGTCATAGAGCGCTGATATCCAGCGCCTAGCTGCGGGTGGGAGATGGAAGCGGGCAAGGGAAGCATCAATATACTTCCAGGCTACCCGATCATATGCTTTCTCCATATCCAGGAGAGCCACAAAGCCATTCACCTTACGAGAGTTAGCAGTCAAAGTCACGTGAAGGTCATTATAGTTGTCCCATAACGACCTCCCCGGAATAAAACCGTACTGGGATGGGGAGAGGCGAGGTGACACCCATTTGGTGATGCGGTTGGCCAGAAGCTTCGTGAAGAGCTTGTGGTCTGTGTTGATCAACGCTATGGGGCGCCAGTTCGCCAGGTTCTCACGGTCTGACTTCTTGTGAATGAGGGTCGTGATTGAGCCTCTGGAGTCGGGGAGGACCTCGCCATTCACCAAGAGTGCAGCGAAGAGGTCGCGGAGGGTTCTGGCTATCACTGCAGGTTCCAGAAGGTACACCTCAAAGGGTATTCCGTCTGGGCCTGGGGCTTTAAGCCGTGGGGATTTCAGAAGGGTTTCCATCACCTCCTGGATAGAAATAGGCGCCAGTAGAGCCTCATCAGCCCGTGGGTCAATGGGCGGCTCTGGAGCCCGCCACAGGAAGTCTTGGATGTCCGATGGGTCCACCTGGGTGGCATGGAAGAGGCTAGAGTAGAAGCGGTGTAGTTCCTGCGTGATTTCCTCCTTGTCTGAAGTGGTTGTAGTGCCAATCTTCAGTGCAGTAATATCCTGCGCTGTAGACCGGGCTTTCTGTTTCTGAAAGAAGAAGCGGGTGGGGCGTTCCCATTGAGCATAGTAACGAGATGTTGTAAAGTTTACTGCCCGTTCTTCCTTCAGTGTGAGCTTCAAGCGGAGTGCTTCCTGCGCCGCTTCCCAGTCTTCCAACCATCTGGGAGAGGGCGAAGGCTGGCAGTTTCGCTCTAGATGTCTGATTCTGGCTTCCGCCCTTTTGACTCTGGCGCGAGCTGCAGTCATCTGGGCTTTGGCACAGTTGTAAGCAACGTGGGTGATGCCCTCCTTGGTCACCGCCCATTTAGCCTTGTGGTCAAGCAGATGGGGTGGGGGGAGGTGAGAGTCTCCCGGATAGTCATAGACAGCTTCTCCTTAGTGAAGGGGTTGTTGAGAAGAGCTGGGGCAACCCTAGGCCAGAACCTACGCGACGGTCTAAGTGTGGTGGTGAGGACAACGGTGAGTGACCTGTGATCACTCAGATGGTTGTCACGAGAGATGGGAGAGGAGACGCGGCCAATTAGCAGGGGGCCAATCAGTGCCATATCTATGCGTGACGCTGACTGGAAAGCTCCTCCCTCATACTGGATCCTAGTCATGCAACCTAGGCCAGACGCGGAGGGTGGAAGCGCATCTATAAAGCCACTCAGGCGAAGGAAATCCTGGAGGCGACTTGATCCAGGGCGTTCCTTTGCTGCAGGGGGTAAGAGTCACGGACGCGACTTATGGTTGTGTTGAAATCTCCTAAGAGGACTGTATTCCGTGGGAGATTGAGTTGGAGGAGCTCTTCCAAGAGCCGATTTTGCTCCTGACCTGCATTAGGCAGGTAGATGCTTGCAGCGAAGAAGGAGAAGTCAGGAGTGGTGAGTTTGGCCAGTATGAGGCGACCACCTAGATATTGTGAAAAAGAATGGGTTTTGACCCGGGGATTCAAAACAATAAGGGCGGCATGGTTTGTCCAGAAGGAGTTGCCTCCAAACTGTTCATTCCATGCAGATTGTTCATGGGGGAGGATATGGGGCTCCTGGACAGCAGCGATGTCAATTTGTGCTGACCTGAAGTTTCGGAGGAGGCGGGCTCTCCGCTTAAAGTCCCGCAACCCATTTGCGTTGATGGATTGCAGGGCCAGGGTGCTGCCATGGGGACTCATAGCTGTTCCCCTCCATGTCCTGGGGGTTGCCAGAGCTTAAACCTACTGCTGCTGTGAGGCGGCTAGTTTTGAGTCCTTTAGCTTGACTATTAGCTGCAATCCGTGAGGAGCGTCGAGGGTTCTGAGGGGAAGGAGAGGGTGGGGGGCGGAGGACCCAGTAAGCCAGCCTAGGATGCTGCCCCCGCTCCGTTGCAGGGGAAGGACCTGAGGGTGCTCAATGGTGACCTCCGCGGTGTCACCATTTGATGAGTCTGAGTCCATATTCACTTCCTCCAACACTGCAAAGGATCCGCGCGAAATGGACTGTGGGGTTGGGGTAGGACTCTTTGAGGTGGCACTTCTACCGCAGGCCGCGAGTTGCCAGTCCATGCTGGTGGGCATAGCTCCATTGGGAGTTGAGGGTTGATGCGATAAATCGCTGGTGGAGGTTGGTGGGGGTGCCGCGGAGCCCTGAGTGGGGGTGGCTGACGAGGGGCACCCTGTGGGAGATGCCTTGCGCTTGGTGAGAGAGGGAGTTGACTCTGGGAGATTGGAGGGGGTGCCCATTGGAAGGGGGGCATGAGCTCGAAGGTATCCCATACCAATAGTGGGGTTAGCTGTTTCAACTGCTAGGCGTAAGGCCTCAGGGGACAGGTCTTGAACGGGAACCCATTGTGTGGGTTGTGGAATTGCTGCTGCAGCCACGTGGGATCGTTTTTGGCCTGGTTTAGGCCCCTGGGTGGTGGCTAAGAGGGCTTGTTTTCGAGCTGTGCAGCCACTATACAAGTGTCCAAGGGCGTTACACCATGAACACCGGGGGCGCGCCTGATCAGGGTCGACAAAGAAGATCTCAGGGCATGCCCCAACTACCGCCACACGAGGAATAACCTCAATGTTGCGGGATACAGTGAGGGAGGGGATGAACGACGCCCTAGCAGTGCGAGCTCTTTGAGTGGGAGCATAGTAAGAGGGGACGCTAAAGTCCACTGAAAGAACAGACCCAAACTCCATTAAACCACGATGGAGTGCCAGTTTAAGAGACTCATGATTAACAGTCGTTGGTAGGTTGGAAAAAGTAACCCATGAAATTTTCTCCAGGTGAGAGCGTGTGCGGGAGATGCGAAGAGATCCGCGTGGAATAATGACCTGGAGGGTGGCAGCATGGTCAGCAAGGGCAGCTTCAGTGAAGCCCACATCGATGTAGTGGCCCTCCACTGATTCATGGATGGTGGTGTTAATAGGGAATGTCTCCGCAATCGCTGCAAAGTATGAGAAGTAATCCTCTGTATAGAATTCAACAGGGTTATGCCCATAATAAAGGCGAATTGCGTGGGAGAGGGTTGAGCGAGGTAGAGCTTTTTGCGCTCTAGTTTCGGCCCATTTCTTCTTAACATCAGCAATAAACGCCACTTCACGGGGATCAGCTTTGGGTAGCGTTGGTGCCAGAGGTTTTTGCCACGCCCCAGTGGCTCCTTTGGTACGTTTGTGTTTGCTTTGGGCTGCAATTGCAGGTTGATTGTGAGCTGGTGGTTTGGACAAGTTTGCGGAGTTCCCTTGTTTCTAAAATGTTACAGCAGTTGCTGGTGTCATATTAAATTGAGGGGCGGTTTGTTGGGCCTCGCTAAATTGGGGAGGCCCATCCAGATTGGAATTAACTCCATCCAGTTGGGAAGAGGGAGATGTTTCATCACCATCCCAATCTATTTGGGTAAATTCAGCCCGAGTATTTGCTGTGATTTCGTGGGCAAAACTCACTGGCTGATTGGTGAATTGGTCGTTTTCAGCATATTGAGATAAAGTGCCGACTTGAGAAGTGCCAATTATGGGGTTTAAATGGGACGGGTGAGTCTGGAACTGGTGTGAAGTTCCAAAATCTGAACCATTTAAATCCCCATTGGGAAGAGTAGATTGTCCCAATTTGGTGCTTAGTGAACCAGAATGTGCGGCTAATCCAACCTTACATCCGAGGGTTTGGGGGCCAGGTGATTGTTGGGCCTCGCTAAATTGGGGAGTCCCATCCAGATTGGAATTAACTCCAGCCAATTGGGAGGAGGGCGATGTTTCATCACCATCCCAATCTATTTGGGTAAATTCAGCCCGAGTATTTGCTGTGATTTCGTGGGCAAAACTCACTGGCTGATTGGTGAATTGGTCGTTTTCAGCATATTGAGATAAAATGTCGACTTGAGAAGTGCCGATTATGGGGTTTAAATGGGACGGGTGAGATTGGAACTGGTGTGAAGTTCCAAAATCCGAACCATTTGAATCCTCATTGGGAAGAGTAGATTGTCCCAATTTGGTGCTTAGTGAACCAGAATGTGCGGCTAATCCAACCTTACATCTGAGGATTTGGGGGCCAGGTAGCTGGGTATCGCCCCTCATAGAGGGAGCCGGAAACACAGTGTCAGCAATAATAGATGGGGCTGAATTAGCTGACACAATGGGGGAGGTGAATGTCTGGATGGGCTGAGTTGCATTCAACTGAGCAGACGCCATTAAAACAGCGTGGGTGATGGCCTCCTTGGTTGGAGGGGGCCCAGCGGGTTGGTGGGAGGCAGCGCACACAGAGCTGTTAGGCGTGCAGGTTGCAGAAGTGCGATCAGGTGAACTGGCGCTAGTTGAAGTAGCTCCAGGTTGGGGGTGGTGCCTGCTTTCATGGCTGCTGCTTGAGAGCGGGTGATTCTGGTTGACCCTGAGGTGGGTAACCGAGGGTTGCTTTGTTTGGGGGTGGTGCTGGCTCGTTTGGCATAGCCTGCGGGTTCTTTTGCGGGGTTTCCCGCCATATTTGCTAATAGTTTTCGTAAATCTCTTTAGTGGAGCTAAATTTTAGGCTGAATTGATTTTCGAAAAGTGATGCTTAGCAGAAAGAGATTTCGTCATGCATCAACTTGATAGTACGTTTAGTCAAATAAGAATCTTGGTACAACAAAACGAAGAACTTACTGAACAACTAAATGATACCACACAGCGGTTGCAATATGCAGAACAAAGATTCTCTACTCCTTCTCAGTCGTCATGCTGGGAGGATGATGACTATCAAGAAGAAGCATCCTATGAGGAGAAAACAGCGCTGGTCATAGCTACGACCTTCATGATAATAGCAACGGATATTCATATGAGTCAGAACACCACTTACCTTCAGTAATGGCTGTACCACCTACAACCAATGGTCATGCTACCCCTGAAGCAATGAATATCCCCACTTCCGCTAATCCTGCTACTCATTATGAGTCTGCTTTTGGGTCTCGTTCCATTCCTCAGTGCAGACCTAACTACTGAAAATGAAGAGATGAAAATATTGAAAAGATACCCCATTTGACCGCAATGGGAACATCCATAGGCTCTTTAGTTGATTTGAGTTAGCTGCGGAAGGAGCCTCTGATAAACGAAAGGCTAAGCTGCTAATATCTGCCCTGGACGTAGGAAGCGCTGATCAGGTCACCTGTTACCTCCCTAATAGCTCCATCTCCTATAAGGACATAAAGGACACCGTGCTCCGCTTGTTTGGGGGAAACTCAAAAATGTCGCAATGGAAAGCAGAATTTTTAACAATCTGGTTCTGTCAAAAAGAGACTCTCATCAAGTTCGCTGATTGTTTCACCACAGAAGACCATGTACTGATTGGAGCCAGGTACTTAGCAGAAGCTGATGTGTGCATTGCCATGTCCGCTGTGGTAAAGCCATATTGCAAACTTTCTAATGTTATTTTGCAACTTCTGGATGATGACGTACCTCTGCTTAAAATTGTACAGTTTCTATGACAGGTATCCCCCTAACTTTTCGCCACCGAATTTTGATTGTAAGACTACCACTGCCCCAGCACCCTCTTATTCTGGAGAATACTATTGGCTGCCTCCAGCTTCATCTAGTAATCCTCAGCCTTACTATAGCTCTGCTCCTTGTCCTCGTCCAAATTATAATCAGCAGTATGATCAGCATCAATGGGCTGGCCATGACAACTGCCAGCAACCCAGTTATCGACCTGGACCCAATTACACTGACTGTCAACAACTGGTTTACTGACCAGGAACTGGGTATACCAAACAACCCCAACCCTTCTGATCTGAACCCGCTTATGATAACTCAGGACATAGTTCTTATGAAGTTAACTGCTATGAATGCAGTCGCCCTGGTAATTTAGCAAAGTTCTGCCACCATCGCCACATGAATTATGTGCAAGGCAAATATTATCAGGGAAAAGATGGAGTGGAGTAGAGATGGGACCCTCTACCTCCACGATACCCACTCAACACGTCCCTGAATCAATAGTAGTATACCCTGCGAAAATTCCTCAGTACAATGACGGAATTCTATTCCAACCACTGGTTGGAGGAGTAAATGTAGTAACCTGAGCTCAAGCTAAGATGGCGGCAGAAGAAGAATCCTTCAGACAATCAAATCCCTACACCTGTCAAATGCTTGATCAAGCGTCCTCAGATCAACTTGATCCTGCCACGGATGCGCCAACTCTGAAAAGGAGTAAACATCACCCTTCCAGTAGATGCCATTTTCAGAGAGTACCCCCAAGTTGGAGAGGGGATTAAGAATTTTCTTGGGAAAAGAGAGCCCATAAATGTTCATGTATTAAACAGCCAATATTCTATTTTTTTGAGTGTACCTACTGTGATATTTTTGTTGTGAAAAATAGAGTTCGCGCTATAATTGATACTGGTGCTCCAGTCAATATAGTTTCCACTAAGTCAATGCAAAAATTAATGCTGAAACCTGATGTAGACCATCGCATGGTTTATGGAACTGCTGGAGCTGTAAGCACTGTCTCTGAGGGAGCTTATAGTGCGCTACCTCTGCGATTCAGGTCCATTGTCATTGTGGCTCCAGCATTTGTGTTACCAAATGAACACTATGACATTTTAATAGGGACCGCTTTTCTGCATCATTTTGGGGCTATTTTTGATATGATGGAGGAGGCCCTCAACATCCTGGGTCAACGGATCCCAATTTATTTTACTACTAGGGGAGTACCAAAAGACCCGGCGCATACAAGTCATATCAACCTCACCTATTGTGACAGGGTATGGCCTGTTTGCTACCATCAACTGAAGCGCAAAACTCAGGCCCTTCCTCAGCAGATCTATGAAAACAAGGGATACCTCTTTGAGTGGTAGGGCCCATATCCATTCCTTCTGGTCATCAAGTCTTAGTGAATACTGAGTTAGAGGTAGAAGTGCCAAGTGGGTTATACGGTGAAGTTATTGGGCTCTATCATTAAACATGGTTTGAGCCACATGTGGCTCCAGGAATTATCCTCCCAGGACATGGGGAGATAAAGGTTTTATTAGAAAACCTACAGAGCAAACCAATGCAAATCCGCTGCCACCAAACTATTGCATATCTACATCTGATTCCTATAGAAGAAGTCCGCCAGGATCATGATTTTGAATCATTGGATGAATTTGGACTACCGCTTGAACCTATGGTTGATGTACTAATGGTGGTACCATGGAGTAATTTAACAGGATTAACGGATGAACAAAAAGATCAAGCAATGGCTTTATTTCAGAAATACAAGTGAATTTTTGCTGTTGATGATCACGATTTAGGGTGTGCTCAAGGGGTGGTTTATCGATTGGACACTGGGGATCATCCTCTGATAAGGTCTCAACTGATTCGCCGCTCTCAGGCAGTGGAAGATGTGGTTACTGAAGAAATTGACAAGTTATTACAACAAGGGATGCTTGAGACATCCAAGAGCCCATGGGTTTCTACTGTTATGATAGTAAAAAAGAAGTATGGCACCAACCGGGTAGTAATAGACTATTGGAAACTCAACAGTATTACAAAGAAAGATTTGTACCCCTTGCCAAGAATCGATGACACCCTGGACCAATTATGGGTTGCCCACTACTTTTCTGCAATGGACTTAATATCAGGCTACTGGCAAATCGAGTTACCCTTGGTGGAACAGGAAAAATGCGCTGTGATCACCTCTAAAGGCCTTTTTCAACTGACACAGATGCCTCAAGGACTGTGTAATGCTCCTGCTACTTTTTAGCGGGCCATGGACATTATTCTTGGCTACCTGAAGCTGTCATGCGTCCTAGTATACCTTGATGATATTAACATTTTCTCTCAAACCTTTTTGGAGCACCTAGACCACCTTGAAGCAGTATTCCACCGGCTGTCTGAGGCAAACATTAAAATTAAAACTCAAAAGCGTAACTTTTTCAAATATCAGCTAGAATACCTGGGGTTTGTGGTAGACTCAACTGGGCTGCAGCCACAACTGGATAAGGTGGAGGCCATCAGTAAAATGGCTACCCCTAATGGTAAGCGCGACATACAGGTATCTTGGGGATGGTCAGTTACTACCAACGATTTATCCCTAATTTTAGATGTATTGGGGGCCCACTATTCGAGTTGTTAAAAAAGGACACTGTGTTTGAGTGGATGGAACTTCATCAGTCCACTTTTGATACACTCCATATGGCATCGAGCAGTGCACCAGTGTTGCAATATCCAAACTTCTCTCTCTCTCTCTCTCTCTCTCTCTCTCTCTCTCTCTCTCTCTCTCTCTCTCTCTCTCTCTCTCTCTCTCTCTCTCTCTCTCTCTCTCTCTCTCTCTCTCTCTCTCTCTCTCTCTCTCTCTCTCTCTCTCTCTCTCTCTCTCTCTCTCTCTCTCTCTCTCTCTCTCTCTCTCTCTCTCTCTCTCTCTCTCTCTCTCTCTCTCTCTCTCTCTCTCTCTCTTCTCTCTCTCTCTCTCTCTCTCTCTCTCTCTCTCTCTCTCTCTCTCTCTCTCTCTCTCTCTCTCTCTCTCTCTCTCTCTCTCTCTCTCTCTCTTTCTTCTCTCTCTCTCTCTCTCTCTCTCTCTCTCTCTCTTCTTCTTCTCGACTGGGAGCTTATCATTCAGATGGATGTGTCCCTTTCCGCTGTTGGGGCAGTACTTTCTCAGAAAGATGATGAGGGAGAAGAACATCCTGTTGTGTTCTGTAGTCATAGTTTGAACTGTCATGAGCGTAACTATACTGTGACCGAGTGAGAGTGCTTAGCAGTAATCTATGTGTATAAACAATTCAGAGTTTATCTGCATGGGGTAAAGTTTAAAGTTGTAACCATTCACGCATCATTACGCTGGTTGCAGAATCTCAAAGAACCAGAAGGATGGTTAGCTTGATGGGCTCTCAAGTTACAGGATTACAATTTTGAGATTCTCCATCGGCTGGGAGCAAAGCATCAGAATGCAGACTGTTTATATCAGCTACCAACCATTGCGGTGACAGAGGATCTTAGTGTTGTGATGTATGATAAGATGTTCAGTAGAAAATATTACGACGAACCACCTCAAATAATCAAAATGTTAAACAAATTGCACTCAAATACCTTCCAACAGGATGGAGAACTGTATAAACAAATTGGCAATTCTACAGTGAATTTCCTGTGGCCCTCCGCACAGCTGGGAATCATTATGAGCGCTCACAGGGCGGTCAGGCATGGTGGTGTGCATAAAACTATGGAGTTGTTACGCCCACGGTACTATTGGGAAAGTATGAGTTTTGATGTGCTTGAAACTATTTCTTGTTGCCATCAGTGCCAAGTGGAGAAGCCGTTCCATTGTATGAAGTCATATCGGTTAGTGAAACCCCATTTTGCTTGGCATACAGTCTCCCTCAATGTCATTGGGCCCTTGCCAACAGGAGCCAACCGTTGTAGTACATTCTAGTGGCTATCGACCACTTGACCTGGTGGGTCAAAGCTTGGGTGATACGAGATCTGGGGGCCATTATGGTGGCTAAATTTGTGCTAGAATGCATTATTCAATGGAACGGTTGTCCTCAGTTTATTCTCACTGATAATGGCACCAACTTCACCACACACATACTTCCTAAATTGAACAAGCTTATGGGGATCTGCGGAGTTCTGATGACCCCATACCACCCTGTGTCCAATGGAATGGTCAAACAAGTGAATGGAACTCTGGTGAACATACTCTGAAAATTAGTAATGGATCGCCCTTCTGATTGGAGCTCCCTCCTTTCCACCACCATGTTTGCGTATAACATTAGTTACCATTCCACCATGTGAAAGAGTCCATTCCAATTACTATATGGCCAACACCTGGCTCTTCTGACGTTGCTTTATGCATGTGTGGAAGACACTGGTGGATTAAAACCCCACAGCTATTTAACTAACCTTGTGAACATTCTGATCGAGCTACAAACTGAAGCATATTCCTTCAGTTTGGCTAAGAAGATTAAGAATCAGGCAGCTGATCAGACATGCCATAGTGGATTGAAGTCATTCAAGGAAGGTGATATGGTTCTCTTTCATGATCATCATGGATTCATCTGGAAGCATAAACTTGCCAGTATTTGGATAGGTCCATTTTATATAATAGAGAAGACTGGAGTCAACGCGTATACTATTAAGGATCCTATCAGTGGTCAGATCATTAATCAAGTACATGCGAAGTTCCTCAGACCTTATAAACAATAGGATCCTATCATCCAGTCAAGGAGGGGGTAATGTCGCAACTTTGATATGACTGGATGATAGTCTTGGAAAGCTGGGCAGAAACCGCCAATCACAGTATCAGTTATGAATATTTAATTGTCTTGAGCTGAGGCGATATTGAGATATAATGAGTCTTATTAGATATAATGAGTTTATTGGATCGCCTCTATATAAGGCGATAAGGCAATAAGGCGATGTTAATGTTTAACAAATATAAAGTAAATCGCCTACAAATAGGGCAACAGCGGATTAAAAATAACAAGTCAAATTTGAGGAAAATCAGCGGAATAGAATAACCCAAGCAATGAGAAATAGTATCACCTGCAGCTGATGTATATAAGCTAAATGGGCGATTAAGAGAGGAGGGTTTTTAGAAAAAGATGAGCGGGACAGAGAAACGTAGCTGTATTTATAAAATAAATAAAAGAACTGTTGGGGCAATTGCTCCTATTTTTAAATATATTTTTGAATTTATTGCGGGGAAGGCTGACCATGGGAGGGAAACTTCCAAATATGACTCAAGACAGATAAACTTAGTACAGGGGAGGCACCCCAGAGAAGCGATGCTGTCTCTTGTTGCTAGTGGGAACGCCACTTATGGGGAGGGGGAGGAACGTGTGAAGGGGCCGTAGCCACTATTGAGCACGTGTGGAGGAAGGGGTCTGATTTGATGAACCAGACTGGGAACCATGAGGAGACCAGCTGTTGGTGACGCGGTGGAAGGTATCCAAACATCCATGCTTGGAAGTGGTCCACCAAATGAGACCAGAATCTGTGGACAGTTTCTGGAAGGGTGGGGGTGGAGCCTGCAATGGCATCTAAGACAATCGTGTGGATGGTCCACATGGCGATTGAAACCACCAGAGCATGGAGGGAGGGTGGAAGGGAGGAGGCCATTGATAGAGCAAACATATCTCTTTACAGACTGAAGGGATGCGTTTGATCCTGGCCAGCAGACGTTGAACTTCGCGCCATATCACTTTAGAGGTGGGGCACTTCTCCAGGCGGTGGAACAGCGTTCCATACTGGCCACACATGACACAGGATGAGTGTAAAGTGTTAGAGCGCTCAGCTGTATGATACACCTGCCTCAGGCAGCGTCACACATGGGAGCGGACTTGAGGCTGCAACAGAGGGTGATGTACATATTTCCAGATTTTTTTTTGGGTCTTAATGGAATAAGGGATGTCCATCATGTCCAGGTAGTCCACCCTGGATAGGACATGGGGCCGAATGGGGATCACGCCATCATGGATGGGTAGCCCTTGTACCTCTTGTGTGAACTGAGGAGAGGGGCGGCCTCTTTGGGGTGTATGTCCGCTAATACGAATTCCCCACTCTGCGCTCTGCATGGAGAGTAGGATTCGTTTGTAGTGGGTTTTTGTCCCGTGAGGACCTGTGGCCGATGTGTGTGATGCGAGGTATTTCATCAGGGAGTGGGGGTTCGATGGATTGTTGAGGCCCAAGGCTTGGGAGAAGATGGAGCAGGCTGTTCGGTACCAGTGTTGGGATGGGAGTGTAGGAGCGGTGACAGCCGCGATCCAGGCACCCAGGATCTTGGCAGCATGGGTTTGAAGTCAAGCAGGCCCATGCCACCATTATGATGAGGGCCAAACATGACCTCTAGCCGCACTGGTGGAGGGCGGCCTGACCAAAGCCATCCTTGCAGCAAGGCATACAAGGATTTGAAGAAGCTTGGGGAGAAGGGGATGGCGTGGGCTCCAAACCAGACTTTGGATAGGAGCATAGAGTTGCTAAAACAACCCTGCCAGTAAGGGAAGTAGGGTGGGCTCTGAGAGAGGCGATTCGCTTCATCCCGTTGTCCAGAATATGGCACTCCATTACTGCTGATGCGTATCCACCTGCCTCCATCCACATGCCCAGGTGGCGCACCGGTCCTATGGTAGGACATGGCACGAAGGGGAGCACCAGTGGAGCGGTGTGTGTTGAGTTAGTAAGGCATGGACGTGGGCGAGCAGATGGGCCAGGTGGGAACTAATTGCTGGGGCCCAGCAGTTCTGAGATCGACCAAGGAGGATGATTTTGGTTTTGGAGGCGTTCAGTGCCACGTTGCTTACCCGGGAATATTCCTGGATGAGAGCTTCAAGCGCGCGTGCATCTTGATTATTAGACACCCCAACCACACAATCATCTGCAAATGCCAATATCTTGACTGGGGCTTGGGCTGGCACATGGACCCCAGTGAGTTGGGCGTTCACATTTTGCAGTAGTGGGTCAAGGCTGAAGTTGTATAAGAGTAGGCTGAGGGGATCCCCTTGTCGCAAGCCCCTTTGAGGGCGGACTACTTCTGTTAGGAAGCCAGGGCCACGCACTGCCATTGTTGCAGATTCTGTGAGCAGCATCACCCAGTTGATGAAGCGAGAAGGTAGGCGGAATTGATGGAGGCAGGCCCTGAGGTATTCTCAGTTTACTCTATCATAGGCCTTTTGTTGGTCCAAGAATACAAGTGCTCCAGAGGCTGTGGACTGACATACATTAGCCACAGAGTGTACGTTATCCCAAATCAACCTTCTGGGGATGAAACCAAATTGTTCTGGGGAGATGGTGGTAGATTCTACAGTCTCTAATCGGTTAGCCATAATTTTTGTTAAAATTTTGGTGTCTGTGTTTGTTAGAGAAATGGGGCGCCAGTTGGCTAAGTCAAGCTTATCCCCTTTTTTGAAGAGTGTGACAGTAAAGGCCTCATGTCCTCCTGGTAGGAGGCGCGTTTCCAACAGGCTTTGGTTAAGTGAAGCCAACAGTAGTGGGGATATATATTTAAAATATTTTTTGTAGAACTCATATGGAATGTCATCTGGGCCTGGGCATTTTCAGTTTGGCGCACCGTGAATGGCTGTCCATAATTCGTTCAGAGTAATTAAATTCATTATTTCAAACTTTTCTTTCTCGTTGCAAACACATATGCAACCTATACAATTCAAGACTGAATCTAGTTTGATTTTCTCATAGAAGAGATTAGTCTGCGCCCATGTCAGGGAGCAGTTGGGCAAGCAAGGCAAGAGGAGCAGGTGGATGGATCGCGGCCTTAACATTAAAAAACGCCCCGGAGAATCTGGCAGAATAGAAAAAAAATCTTAAAAAACTGGCGGTCACAATTTCCCCGGAGATACTGTGTGGCAAGCATGATGCAACCAGTACATCAACACGCCGCACTCCCAGCCACTTTCATTGGTGGAATTCAGTTTCCGTGAGTATCTGGACATCCAAAAAACGGCCTTATGGAAAAAATTTTGTGAAGATGTACACAAAACTTTCCTGACCGCGGTGTACGTTGCACCTCACTCCATGTTGTGCAGTTGGCTGGACTAGGTTTCAAAAGCAAAATAGCAGCAGATGAGGCTGCAGCAGTGCGCATAGTGGTTGACCTCCCCGAAGGGCAACAGGTCGTTGAAACCAAATGCACCAGATGGACAAAATCACCCAAATTTTCCTCACGTTTGACTTTTTGCCTACTACGGTAAAACATGACATTTTGGAGCAACACCTGAAAGATGGTCTCGCCATATATGGCAAAATACATACTTTCAAAATGCAACATTTCATGCTGATGCCACACCTGTGCACCGGCAAAGCCATCGCAGTTCTGACCCCAACTGAGGAGATCGCAAAGGACCTAACCCAGATCCTGCACTCCACCTTTATTGACATTGCAGGGCATACCACCCACCCATTCCGGGTAACCGTGGACAGCGCGCCCCCCATTTGTACCCACTGTGATGCGTTCAGCCATAAGGCGCACGCATGCCCCATCAAGGAGGGCGTCACATTCCAAGAGCACCCCTCGCGGCCATGACCAGCGGAGAGGCACAAGACGAACCAACTGCAAACACCAAGGAGGCTTTCCCATGGGGAGCACAAGGCTGCTACCTATTGGTAAAGCCCATCTCCCCACAGGAGTGGAAGAAGGCCAAGCAGGCCCATAGGGCTGCGGCCAAGGAAGCGGCCAAGGCCAACACCACCATCCCACACTCACAACGCCAGGAGGACATGGAGACCTTCAAGGTGGAAGTGACTCGGGAATCCATCACCCAATCAGATTGGGAGGCCCATGCTGAGCGGGCCACTCAATCTGAGGATCTGATGGGAGATTCAATCTCACCCAATCGCTGCACCCAAGCTCCAGTCAAAACTGACTTGGGACCTATCCAAACTGAAAATTTTTTTTGCCCCACTCGACGGGTGCACTGTACTTATCCGCACCGCAAAAAATTTGTCTGACGTTGGGAAAACAAAAAGCAAAGGCTAAAGCCAACGCGACTCTTTCTGCAAAAATCAACAAAAACCCCATTAGCGTTGCCGCTAACACCCACGCTGCTGTGAAAGCCCGTGGGGACCTGGAAGAGGCTGGTGGGCCCAAGGGCCCACCCCTTCACACTTAAGGTGCAATGGGGGAAACCTTCAAACTAGGGATGCTGAATATCTCTGGACGCAAGGCCTCCCCATCCCGGGCTAGGAAACTGAGTTTTTTACAATACAATTTAACCATGGATATCCTGGCCATCCAGTAGTCCCACTGTCCACGAGGTTCTGAGGAAGCTTGGAAAACAATGCTTCTACCATCCCTATCCTTTTGGTTGAAGCACTGTGGGGTGCTAATTCAGAAAAACAATTTTTTCAAATTCACATCCTTAGAAACATTCCTAAATGGATGAGTGCTCATTGTCACCTTCTCGTGGGCTGACGTTGCACACACAATTGTCAACATTATCACCCCAAACGGTGCACACAAGCATCAGGAATTTTTCTTGCTGGTCAAATCCCTCCCGCTACCCCCTAATTATTTCCTAGTTGGCGACATGAATTGTTGGCTAACCTCACCAATAACTGGTGGCCACCCTCACCCCACACCCCACAGGGTCATGTAGAACTACGCGTTCTAAAAGCCACCCTTGGGTTAATGGATGTGCTGCCATGACATGCCCCACTGCTTGAAAACATGACATGTCCCCATGTCCACAACAGCCAATTAAGGTCCATGACCCACATCGACCTTATTCTAAAGATGGCGAAATTCCAACCCCACATCTCCCACTTCAAAACAATGAAAATGGAATTCTCTGACCACCAACTGGTCTCGATAATATACCACTTACCCATCACAGTTGCTAAGGCCCCACATTGGTGCAAAATCTGCCCCCCAAGCTCGCGTCGCCAGGATTTTCCACGTGGGTGGAAGAGGCAACTTTGGCAAAATTGTTTGTTGCACCATTTTGCACGGACCCCATTTCCACATGGGGTACTTTCAAAGAAGACACCATCCGCCACTATCGCCATCTCTCCTCCAGATGCTCACAAGCCACATCGGCGGTTATAGTGCGCGCACTGGTGGAATTGGCCCACTTGGAGTCCAACATTCCAGCCACAGGATATAGCCCTGCATGGGGCCGGAAGTAGGTGGAGGCAGCCGCCCACCTCAATGCACTTGAAAGCCAACACAAACATCATGTTTGTGTCCAATACAGGGCCACATGAATCACTAAAGGTGACAAGTGCACCGCATACTTCTTAAAAATTTTTTTGCACCATGCCAGAGCGTGGCCTGCACACAGGTTCGAAGATCGGATAATTCCATTGTGGACACACCAGCTGAAGTGGCAATTGAAATGCAAAGATATTACTCCGAGTTATACCGAGATGAACCAATTCAGCTGGCCAAAATGGTGGAATTTCTCAACTGAGCTCATATCCGCACCATTTTCTGATACCCGGAAATAATGAATTAATTACTCTGAATGAATTATGGACAGCCATTCGCGGTGCGCCAAACTGAAAATGCCCAGGCCCAGATGGCATTCCATATGAGTTCTACAAAAAATATTATAAATATATATCCCCATTGCTGCTAGCCTCACTCAATCAAAGCCTGTTGGAAACGCGCCTCCTACCAGGAGGACATGAGGTCTTTACTGTCACACTTTTCAAGAAAGGGGATAGGCTTGACTTAGCCAACTGGCGCCCCATTTCTCTAACAAACACAGACACCAAAATTTTAACAGAAATCATGGCTAACCGTTTAGGGACTGTAGCATCTGCCACCATCTCCCCAGAACAATTCAGTTTCATCCCCAGAAGGTCAATTTGGGATAACGTGCACTCTATGGCTCATGTGTGTCAGTCCACAGCCTCTGGGGCACTTGTATTCTTGGACCAACAAGAGGCCTACGATAGAGTAAACTGGGAATACCTAAGGGCCTGCCTCCAACATTTCCGCCTACCCCCCCCGCTTCATAAACTGGGTGATGCTGCTCATGGAATCTGCAACAATGGCAGTGCGTGGCCCAGGCTTCATAACGGAAGTAGTCCGCCCTCAAAGGGGCCTGCGACAAGGGGACCCCCTCAGCCCACTCTTATACAACTTCAGCCTTGACCCACTACTGCGTAATGTGAATGCCCACCTCACTGGGGTCCATGTGCCAGGCCAAACCCCAGTCAAGATGATGGCATTTGCAGATGATTGCGTGGTGGGGGTGTCTAATAACAAAGATGCATGCGCGCTTGAAGCCCTCATCCAGGAATATTCCCGGGTAAGCAATGCGGCACTGAACGCCTCCAAAACCAAAATCATCCTCCTTGGTCAGTTTCAGAACTGCTGGGCCCCAGAAAGTAGTTCCCAACCCGGCCCATCTGCTCGCCCACGTCCACGCCTTACTAACTCAACACACACCGCTTCACTGGTACTCCCCATTGTGCCATGTTCTATCATAGGACCGGTATGCCATCTGGACGTGTGGATGAAGGAAGGCGGATACGCGTCAGCAGTAATGGAGTGCCATATACTGGACAACGTGACGAAGCGAATCGCCTCTCTCAGAGCCCACCCTACTACCCTCACTGGCAGGGTTGTTCTTGCCAACTCTATGCTCCTATCCAAAGTCTGGTTTGGAGCCCACGCCATCCCCTTCTCCCCAAGCTTCTTCAAATCTCTGTATGCTTTGATGCAAGGATGGCTTTGGCCAGGCCGCCCTCCACCAGTACGGCTAGAGGTCATGTTTGGCCCTCATCATCAAGGTGGCATGGGCCTGCTTGACTTCAAAGCCCATGCTGCCAAGATCCTGGGCACCTGGATCGCGGCCGTCACTGCTCCTACACTCCCATCCCAACACTGGTCCCGCGCGGCCCGCTCCAACTTCTCCCAAGCCTTGGGCCTCAACAATTCATCAAACCCCCACTCACTAATGAAATACCTCGCATCACACACATCAGCCACAGGTCCTCACGGGACTAAAAACCACTACAAACGAATCCTACTCTCCATGCGAAGCACAGAGTTGAGAATTCATATTAGTGGACATACAACCCAAAGAGGCCTCCCCTCTCCTCAGTTCACACAAGAGGTACAGGGGCTACCCATCCATGATGGCGTGATCCCCATTCGACCCCAAGTCCTATCCAGGGTGGACTACCTGGACATGATGGACATCCCTTATTCCACTGAGACCCAAAAGACTATCTGGAAATACGCACACCATCCTCTGTTGCAGCCTCAAGTCCGCTCCCATGTGTGGCGCTGCCTGAGGCGGGCGTATCGTACAGCTTAGCGCTCTAACACTTTACACTCATCATGTGTCGTGTGTGGACAGTATGGAACGCTGTTCCACCGCCTGGAGAGGTGCCTCACCTCTAAAGTGATATGGCGCGAAGTCCAACGTCTGCTAGGCCAGAATCAAACGCATCCCTTCAGTCTGTCAAGAGATATGTTTGCTTCATCAATGGCCTCCCCCTCCCCCCTCCCTCCATGCTCTGGTGGTTGCAATCGCCATGTGGACTATCCACACGATTGTCTTAGATGCCAATGCAGGCTCCACCCCCACCCTCCCAGAAACTGTCCACAGATTCTGGTCTCATTTGGTGGACCACTTTCAAGTGTGGATGTTTGGATATCTCCCACCGCGTCACCGACAGCTGGTCTCCTCCTGGTTCCCAGTCTGGTTCATCAAATCAGAAGCCTTCCTCCACACGTGCTCAATAGTGGCTACGGCCCCTTCACACGTTCCCTCCCCTCCCCATAAGTGGCGTTCCTGCTGGCAACAAGAGATAGCATCGCTTCTCTGTGGTGCCTCCCCTGGTACTAAGTTTATCTTTCCTGCATCATATTCGGAAGTTTCCATCCCATGGTCAGCCTTCCCCACAATAAATTTAAAATTTAAATTCATTATTTCCAAGTATCAGAACATGGTGTGGACATGAGCTCGGTCAAGAAATTCCGCCACTTCAGCTGGCTGAATTGGTTTGGCTCGGTACAACTTGGAGTAATATTTTTGCGTTTTGATTGCCAATTCAGCTGGTGTATCCACAATAGAATTATCCAATCTTCGCACCTGTGAGCAGGCCACACTCTGGCGTGGTGCAAAATTTTTTTAAGAAATATGCGGTGTACTTGTTGCCTTTTGTGATGCGTGTGGCCCTGTATTGAACACAAACCCAATGTTTGTGTTGCCTTTCGAGTGCGTTGAGGTGGGCGGGCGCCTCCGCCCACTTCCAGCCCCATGCAGGGCTGTATCCTGTAGCTGGAATTTGGACTCCAAGTGTGCCAATTCTGCCAGAGCGCGCGAGATAACCACTAATGTGGCTCATGAGCATTTGGAGGAGAGATGGCGAGAGTGGCAGATGTTGTCCTCTTTGAAAGTTGCCCATGTGGAAATGGGGTCCACGCAAAACGGTGCAACAAACTTTTTTGCCAAAGTCGCCTCTTCCACCCACACGGAAAATCCTGGAGATGCAATCTCGGGGGGCGGATTTTGCACCAATGAGGGGCCTTAGCACCTGTGACAGGAAGGTGGTAGGTTATTGAGACCAGTCAGTGGTCGGAGAATTCCATTTCACATTGTTTTGAAGTGGGAGATGTGGGGTTGGAATTTCGCCGGTGTTAGAATAAGATTGATGCGGGTCATGGACCTTAATTGGTCATTGTGGATGTGGGGAATCATCATGTTTTCGAGCAGTGGGGCATGTCACGGCAGCACATCCATTAACCCAAGGGTGGCCTTTAGAACGCATAGTTCTACGTGACCCTGTGGGGCATGGGGTGAGGGAGGCCACCAGTCCGTTGGTGAGGTTAGCCAACAGTTCATGTCGCCGACTAGGAAAGAGTCAGGGGGTAGTGGGAGGGATTTGACCAACAAGAAAAGTTCCTGACGCATGTGTGCACCGTTTAGGGCATAGATATTGACGATTGCATGCACTACATTGGCCCACGAGAAGGTGATGAGGAGCACTCAGCCATTTAGGAATGTTTCTGAGGATACAAATTTGAAAAAATTATTTTTCTGAATTAGCACCCCATAGTGCTTCAACCAAAAGGATAGGGATGGGAGGAGCATGGTTTTCCAAGTTTCTTCAGAGCCTCATGGACAGTGGGACTCCTGGATGGCCAGGATATCCATGGTTAAATTGTGTTGTAAAAAACTCAGTTTCCTAGCCCAGGATGGGGAGGCCTTGAGTCTGGCGATATTCAACATCCCTATGGTGAAGGTTTCCCCCATTGCACCTTAGGTGTGAGGGAGTGGGCCCTCGGGCCCACCAGCCTCTTCTAGGTCCCCATGGGCTTTTATGACAGTGCGGGTGTTAGCAGCAATGCTATCAGATTTTTGTTGATTTTTGCAGAAAGAGTCACATTGGCTTTGGCCTTTGCTTTTTGTTTTCTGACGTCGGACAAATTTTTTGTGGTGTGGATGAGTTCGGTGCACTGTTGAGCGGGTCAAAAAATTTTCTTCAGTTGGGATAGGTCCCAAGCCAGTTTCAACTGGAGCTTGGGTGCAACGATTGGGTGAGATCAAGTCTCCCATAGGATCCTCGGATTGAGTGGCCCACTTGGCATGGGATTCTCAATCTGATTGGTTGATGGATTCCTGAGTTGCTTCCACCGTGAAGGTTTCCATGTCCTCCTGGCATTGTGAGTGTGGGATAGCGGTGGTGGCCTTGGCCGTTTCCTTAGCTGCGGCCCTATGGGCCTGCTTGGCCTTCTTCCATTCTTGTGGGGAGATAGGCTTTACCAATAGGTAGCAGCCTTGTGCTCCCCACGGGAAAGCCTCCTTGGTGCTTGCAGTTGGTTCGTAGTGCGCCTCTCCGTTGGCCATGGCCGCTGAGGGGTGCTCTTGGAATGTGATGCCCTCCTTGATGGGGCATACGTGCACCTTATGGCAGAAAACATCACAGTGGGTTCAAATGGGGGTCGCGCTGTCCACGGTCACCCAGAATGGGTGGGTGGTATGCCCTGCAATATCAATAAAAGTGGAGTGCAGGATCTGGGTTAGGTCCTTCGCGATCTCCTCATTTTGGGTCAGAACTGCAATGGCTTTGCCGGTGCACAGGTGTGGCATCAGCGTGAAGCGTTGCATTTCAAAAGATTGTATTTCGCCATATATGGCAAGACCATCTTTCAAGTTTTGTTCCAAAGTGTCACGTTTTACCATAGTAGGCAAGAAGTCAAACGTGAGGAAAATTAGGTTTGATTTTGTCCATCTGGTGCGTTTGGTTTCGACGACCTGTTGCCCTTTGGGGAGGTCAACCACTATGCGCACCGCTGCAGCCTTGTCTGCTGCTTTTTTGCTTTCAAAACCTAGGTCTAGCCAACCGCATGACATGGAGTGAGGTGCAACGTACACCGCGGTTAGGAAAATTTTGTGTACATCTTTACAAAATTTTTCCCATAAGGCCATTTTTTGGATGTCCAGATACACGCAGACTCCAAATTCCACCAACAAAAGTGGTTGGGAATGTGGCGTGTTGATGTACTGGTTGCATTGTGCTTGCCATGCGAGTATCTCCAGGGAAATCGTGACCACCAGTTTTTTAAGATTTTGTCTATTCCGCCAGATTCTCCAGGGCGTTTTTGAACGTTGGAGGACGCGGGCCTTCCACCTGCTCCTCTTACCTTGCTTGCCCAACTGTTCCCTGACATGGGCGTAGACTAATCTCCTCTGTGAGATTATCAAACTAGATTCAGTCTTGAATTGAATAGGTTGCAAAAGTGTTTGCAACGAGAAAGAAAAGTTTTATTTTTAAATATATTTTAAGTTCATCTGAAGGACCAAAAATTTTCACATTATCCATCCGTTGCTCAGAGGGCTTGACCTGTGTGAGTAGCTCAACGGATCCTAGCAATATCATTCAAATTTACAACAGGCACTAACCAATGTTTCACTGTCCCTTACAATCCATCACTTGATGTGGTGGAGGAACGCACTAATGGTACTCTTGTCTCTATTTTACAGAAGATGGTCGCCTCTGACCCTACCCACTGAAATAATTATCTACTCAGCGCGTTGCTTGCCTACCAAATAAGCTACCACTGAGTTATTAAAATGTCCCCCTTTGAAGCTCTGTATGGACGTCTTCCCTGGCTCCCAAGTAGCATACAGCCTTTGCTCAAAACCTCCGCTCTTGAGAACTACAATTTAACTTTAAGGCCTTGGACAATGAAATTGTATGGCTTTAAGCCCTAGACATGCAAGGTATTGTCACCACCACTAGAATGGAGACATCCCAATTTTTATTGTTGGCTGACCCCCTTACCCTTTTTTCAATTAGGTAACCTCATTCTCTTTTATCACTACTGACCCAGAGATTGACAGAATAATCTTGACGTTATTTAATATGGACCTTATAAAGTCATTTATAAGGTGAACTATGAGTACTCCATTGCCAACATCAATCAGGGGACAGTGGTGAATCAGGTGCATGGCCAGTTCCTCCAAACCTATAACCCCCTCCAACAGGATCTTGAGGGGGCGATGTCAGGATTTGAGATGACGAGCAAGCTGAAAAACCTACTCCCAAGTTGAATCTTGACCAATTGACTCTCAAACCAGTGCAAACAGAATTTTATTTTGAAGGCACCAAAACCATATTAAATCAGAAAGCATCATGCATATGAGAATTGATGGAGCCACTTTCAGGAATCCCGTCCCTGCTTCCAAAATCACAAGAGGCTTGACCCCCACTGCTGCGGTCACAAGGTCAACACAGTGCAATGAGGGCACCATCCAGGTGGTTAATAAGAAAGTTAGTAAAAGATCCTGATCTTGAAGGGTCACAGAGGTCCTTAAGGCACTATGTTCCCACACGCCCTATAGGTATTGACGCTTTCATACACAATGAAGTAGTCTATACCCTCCATCTATTTTGTTTTTTGACCTCTCCGCTAGTTTTCAGCTTAAAGCCCAATTCAGATTTCAGTGACAGTTATGAAAACTGTTACGCTGAGACCCAGATTGGGTACTGGTAATAAATTAACTTAAGTAATTATAAGTGCGAGGAAAAAGTAAAACTTAGATTCTGTGAAAATTTTTCTTATTAAGATAAAAATTGAAGTATTTTATACTTTAAGGGAAAATCAATTACAAAATGAATGAGATATTGTAAAATAATTAGGAATTTTTGTTTCAAAATAGGGGGACTTTCAGAATCCTCTAGTTAAACGTCTTCTGACTACTTCTTTAGTGTCCTCATCCATTTGGCCCAATTCCTGTAGTCATGAGATCCTTCTCATGGCGGTTATTCCTGAACATGGATGTTCAAAGCCCATTAATCCTTCTTTGCTTCTGGGTTGTGGGCCGTTGTACCTTCTGCTGATATTGTTTTATTACTAAATTTGGTGATACCCTTCTCAACTTAGGCTTGACGGATAACACTTCTCTGATGCACCTTTCATCATATTTTTGAGCAATTTTAAGTTTAGATGGTTGCCAGATTTGGTTATATTTAATTTCAATCCTCAAATGCTCTTGTCAACGTAATTTGGTTGCTCATTATAGTGTCATCAGCAAATTGAAAATTATTTTGTTACCCTAAAGGTATATAAGGGAGTTGATATCATACTGAATTTTTGCAGCGGCGTCATCTTCATATGCTAGATCCTCTGAATCGCTAGGGTGAAAATTATTGCGCATGACATCATCCCAATGTTGATAGAAAACTTTTTCTTACTTGCCCAAATATATAAAAAAGGGGCTCGTTCACCCCCATCCACGGTGGATTGGTCCCCTGTTCCTCCGCCAGTTTGGGGTGAAATTTTTAATTATTTCCACTGGTCAAGGAATGATCTTATGAACCAGTAATGGCCTCATCCATGACGCTTCCCATCTTAAGGCAAGATCTGTGGAATGATCTGAGATGCCAAGCGTGCACTCTATTGAACACAATGTTTTTTATTTAACTGAGGCAAGACGACCAGGGGATGGACATTAACAATGCCTAAATGAGCTAAAACTTAAAAATAAAAGAAAATAAAACAAAGTTGAAACAAGGCAGATAGATCCACTCAAGCTGACATAAAATTCAAACAAAACACACCAACCAAGTTAAAAATGGAAACCACTATACATCCATGGCGGTGAGTGAAGGGGGATTGGGAGGCTCTTCTTCCTCATCTGTTGTGGACATTTAGCAGCACAAAGCTGATAGCAATGGTGTGGGCGCATCATGGAAATGGGGGTCAAGATAACCGAGAAGTGCTTGCAACTCAATTTGTGCAATGAGGAGTGTGTTAATATAGTCTGCAAGTGCTTTTCCGCCTCAAGGCATACTTTAGGCAGGGTGGCAATAGTTGCAAGGTTGTTGTGGGTAATGTGGGTTTTTGGGTCAAACTTTGCAACCGCTGCAGCTTTTTGAACTGCTGAATTTGCTTCCTGATAGTATTGGAGGTGGTCTTTTTTCCGTTTTGGAAGCATGGTACTAGGTAGGTTAGGAGGTAGCAGGCCCGTAGCCTGTACTGCAACTGATTTTGCAACAGCTTTACAGGTTGGGCAACATTTGGGGGAGTCAACAGCCTCCTCAGCTAGTTGGTGGTCACTTTTGAATGGGGTGGCATCAGGGCGAGGCACATAGTGACGCTTTTGGAATTGGGCCACATAATCAGTATTGAGTTACATTTCAAATGGAGGGGCCAAGCCCATTTGGAATCAGGGATAAGCTCGCCCAATTCATCAATCTCAACCAAATAATCCCATGGATTTTGGTTGAATTTGATTGGGTTATTTGCATATGTATTATCTGTTGCGTTTGTCTGTAAGGATGGTTTAGAATTTACTTTAGTCCATTCTGGCTCCTTATTGGTGGGTTCAGGAGAAGAGGTAAGTTGAGGTAATTTTTGGTTGGTTGATTCAGTGGTTGCTGTGGCTACCACTTTCAGGGGGAGGTGGGGGAATGATAGTGCCACATTCAAAAAAATGTTATTGGATCAGCTATGGGTTCATTGTGCAAAGAGTCAGGTGTGGATGTCATGGCTTGTGAGTTGGAGGGGCAGCACCATTCCAGATGGTCCAGTTCAAAACAGGTAGGGCAAAATGGTGCGCCTTCCATCCACTTGAGCCCAAAAAGGATGGTATTGGGCAGCGGTGATAATGGTGCAAGAGGGGATTAAGAGGGCTATTTCTGTTGATACTGGACGAATAGTCACAAAGGCGCGGGGACCTGCAAGGCTAGTGGCTTCATTGGGAACTACAAATTGTATCATGTGATCGGAACCATATTCCAATAATCTAGTGATAATTTCATCAGTTAAAATTTAGGTGGTAGGTGGGTAAGGAGGCCTGCAAACTGAACCACAGGAGTGGTATCAGTAAGCAACTGGGTACGAGTAGTTGGGAGGGGGTGCCCTGGAACACCAGGGTGATGGTAGCTGCTACTTCAGCATCAGCTTCACTTGGGAAGCCAAGATCAAGATACCCCTTGAAGGGGTGGAAGTTAATGAAGCCTGCAGGCTGCATAACAGCCTGGGATAATTTGATAATGGCTTTATCTGAATAAGGGAACAATTTACCATATTAAACCCAAATACCAAATCGCATGTTGCTCTGGGGGAGCACAAGAGGCAACATGGCACTGCCTGAGTTTGGGCAAGATATAAGGCTAAGTCCTTAGGCAGGACATAGCGTGCTGAAGAATTTGGAGAGCTAGCTTATCTAGACGAGCAACTTAAGGCAATGGCCAAAAAACATTAGGAGGTGGCGCACCACTGCTCCACATGGGGCAGCGGGCATTAAATGCATTAAAATAGTTAACTTGAATAGGGCGATGACAAGTGGAGCTGTTTTTACTAAATTTAAAATTATGATTCGACAAAAGTGAGTGAGTTGAGAGAGAATTTTTCCAAAGAACACAATGTTAGTATTGTCATCCCAGATGAAGTATTCCGCTCCTCTCTTCAAATAAGACAGTGGCAGGCCCAGTCCAAATGACCTGAAATTTCTCTGGTTGTTTTCTCACAAATTCTAGAAATAAACCTTGTCTCCTAGGACGAAAGCCAGTAGCCTAGTGAATCTCTGACTCTCCTATTGGCTTTGAGGTATAGTCGCCCAATGTTGTTTGAAGCCTCTAGCTGAATTCTTATAAGCTCATCAGCTAACTCCTGATGGTAGCTTCCAGGCGGCAGATCCTTATGGCCTGCTGTTATAGTTGATGCAAGGAGTGTCAGCAGAGCTGCCTCTCTCCCATACAAGGATTTGAAAAGGGACCTCCCAATCACTTGGTGTGACTCACCTGGTAAGCCAACGACGCTGAGGGCAGCAACTAATCACATTTTGACTTGAAATTTAGGACCATATTCTTCAAAATCCCTTCTAAGGTTTCATTCTCTTGTTCAGCACTGTCATTTGAGGATGGAGTGTAGGGGTAATGAACTCCTGCTTTACTCCCACTAGATCCATCAGATTTCTTATCACGTCTGAAATAAAGTTCTTCCCATTGTTAGACAATAAAACTTGACGGCAACCATGGCTCATTATAACTTGATTTTACAGGAAATGAGTAGTGGACTTTATGATGTATGCCTTGACCATGAAGGCCTTAAACCACTTGGTGAAGTGGTCAATCGCAACTAGGACAAACTTTGATCCAGTGGAGGCAGTTAAAAAAGGGTCCCACCACGGCAATTGAGGCATTACTGAATGGCGCTGTGGAGAAGTTAACATAAACTTTAATTGCTTCTCCAGCGGGTTCAAATTTGATCAAGGTATGTACAACTTCAAGGCTTGGTGCACTTCATCTGACATGCACTCTCAGTAGAACTTATCTTTCAGGTATGTCAGCATTTTTTGGAAAATTTCCATGGCCCACTTGCTTGTGAGCCTTCATTACTAACTCCATGCGGTCAATAGGCCATATATAGGGGGCCCCATTTGTTTTGTATCTTCTTTTATAGATTTCCATCGACATGCCAGGTGTCTTTAGAACATCTCCTCAGGACACTCTATATATTTTCAGTTTCATCTGCCAAGCTTCTTTTGGTGGCACAATTAAGAGTAAAGGTGATCACTCTCTGGTGCTTTAAAGTAAACATTAGTAACTTTTCTTTCTCGTTGCAATCACTATTGCAACTTATTCAATTCAAGACTGAATCTAGTTTGATAATCTCACAGAGGAGATTAGTCTGCGCCCATGTCAGGGAGCAGTTGGCAAGCAAGGTAAGAGGAGCAGGTGGAAGGCCTGCGGCCTCTAACGTTTGAAAATGCCCCGGAGAATCTGGTGGAATTGACAAAAATACTAAGAAACTGGCGGTCACTATTTCTCCGGAGATACTCGCATGGCAAGCACGATGCAACCAGTACATCAACACGCCACACTCTCAACCACTTTTGTTGGTGGAATTTGGATTCTGCATGTTTCTGGACATCCAAAAAACGGCCTTATGGGAAAAATTTTGTGAATATGTACACACAATTTTCCTGACTGCGGTGTACGTTGCAACTCACTCCATGTCACGTGGTTGGCTGGACCTAGGTTTCAAAAGCAAAACGGCAGCAGATGAGGCTGCAGCGGTGCGCGTAGTGGTCGACCTCCCTGAAGGGGAATGAGTTATCGAAACTAAATGCACCAGATGGACAAAATCAAACCAAATTTTCCTCATGTTCAACTTTTTACCTACTATGGTAAAGTGTCAATTTGGAACAACACCTGAAAGATGGTCTCTATATATGGCGAAATACAATCTTTGAAATGCAACGCTTCACGCTGATGCCACACCTGTGCACCGGCAAAGCCATTGCAGTTCTGACCCAAAATGAGGAGATCGCGAAGGACCTAACCCAGATCCTGCACTCCACTTTTATTGATATTGCAGGGCATACCACCCACCCATTCTGGGTGACCGTGGACAGCGCGACCCCCATTTGAACCCACTGTGATGTTTTCTGCCATAAGGTGAACGTATGCCCCATCAAGGAGGGCATCACATTCCAAGAGCACCCCTCAGCGGCCATGGCCAACGGAGAGGCGCACTACAAACCATTTGCAAGCACCAAGGAGGCTTTCCCGTGGGGAGCACAAGGCTGCTACCTATTGGTAAAGCCTATCTCCCCACAAGAATGGAAGAAGGCCAAGCAGGCCCATAGGGCCGCAGCTAAGGAAACGGCCAAGGCCACCACCGCTATCCCACACTCACAATGCCAGGAGGACATGGAAACCTTCACGGTGGAAGCAACTTGGGAATCCATCAACCAATCAGATTGGGAAGCCCATGCTGAGTGGGCCACTCCATCCAAGGATCCAATGGGAGATTTGATCTCACACAATCGTTGCACCCAAGCTCCAATTGAAACCAACTTGGGACCCATCCCAACTGAAAATTTTTTTTCAACCCACTCAACGGTGCACCAAACTCACCCACACCGCAAATAATTTGTCCGACGTTGGGAAAACAAAAAGCAAAGGCTAAAGCCAATGTGACTCTTTCCGCAAAAATCAACAAAAACTTTGATAACATTGCTGCTAACACCCGCACTGCTGTAAAGGCCCACGGGGATCTAGAAGAGGATGCTGGGCCCAGGTGCCCACCCCCTCACACCTAAGGTGCTATGGGGGAACTTTCACCATAGGGACATTGAATATCGCCAGACTCAAGGCCTCCCCATCCCAGGCTAGGAAACTGAGTTTTTTACAACACAATTTACCCATGGATACCTGGCCATCCAGGAGTCTACTGTCCACGAGGTTCTGAGGAAGCTTGGAAAACAATGCTCCTCCCATCCCTATCCTTTTGGTCGAAGCACTAGGGGGTGCTAATTCAGAAAAATAATTTTTTCAAATTTGTATCCTCAGAAACATTCCTAAATGGCCGAGTGCTTGTTGTCACCTTCTCGTGGGCCAACGTAGCACACGCAATCATCAACATCTATGCCCCAAATGGTGCACGCGAGCGTCAGGAACTTTTCTCATTGGTCAAATCACTCCTGCTACCCCCAGACTTCTTCATAGTCGGCGACATGAACTGTTGGCTAAACACTAATGGACCGGTGGCCTTCCTCACCCCACACCCCCCAGGGTCATGTAGAACTACGCGTTCTAAAGGCCACCCTCGGGTTAATGGATGCGCTGCCACAGCATTCCCCGCTGCTCAAAAACATGACACAGCCCTACATCCACAATGGGCAATTAAGGTCCATGACCTGCATCGACATTATTCTAACACTGGCGAAATTCCAACCCCACATCTCCCACTTCAAGACAACAAAATTGGATTTCTCTGACCATTGACTGGTCTCGCTAACCTACCACCTACCTGTCATGGCTGCTAAGGCCCCACATTGGTACAAAATCCGCCCCCTGAGCTCAGGTCGCCAGGATTTTCCACGTGGGTAGAAGAGGCAACTATGGCAAAAAGTTTGTTGCACCATTTTGCGCGGACCCCATTTCCATATGGGCAACTTTCAAAGATGACACCATCCACTACTCTCGCCATCTCTCATCCAGACGCTCATGAGCCACATCAGCGGTTATCTCGTGCGCTCTGGCAGAATTGACATACTTAGATTCCAACATCCCAGTTACAGGATACAGCTCTACATGGGGACGGAAGTGGGCAGAGGCAGCTGCCCACCTCAACGCACTTGAAAGATAACACAAACATTGGGTTTGTGTTCAGTACAGGGCCACACACCACAAAAGGCGACAAGTGCACCGCACATTTCTTTAAAAAAATTTTGCACCACGCCAGAGCGTGGCTTGCACACAGGTGCAAAGATTGTATAATTCCATTGCGGATACACCAGCTGAAGTGGCAATCGAACTGTAACAGTATTACTCCAAGTTGTACCACTTAACCCAATTCGGCTGGCCAAAGTGGCAGAATTTCTTGACTGAACCCACATCTGCTCCATTTTCTGATACCCAGAAATAATGAATTTGATTACTCCAAACGAATTATGGACAGCCATTCGCGGTGCACCAAACTGAAAATGCCCAGGCCCAGATGGCATTCCATACGAGTTCTACAAAAATAATTCAAATATATATCCCCATTGCTGCTCGCCTCACTTAACCAAAACCTGATGGAAACGCGCCTCCTACCAGGAGGACATGAGGCCTTCACTGTCACACTCTTCAAGAAAGGGGATAAGCTAGACTTAGCCAACTGGCGCCCCATTTCTCTAACAAACACAGACAGCAAAATTTTAACAAAAATCATGGCTAACCGTTTAGGGACTTTAGCATCTGCCACCATCTCCCCAGAACAATTTGGTTTCATCCCCAGAAGGTTGATTTGGGATAACATGCACTCTGTGGCTAATGTATGTCAGTCCACAGCCTCTGGAGCACTTGTAATCTTGGACCAACAAAAGGCCTATGATAGAGTAAACTGGGAATACCTCAAGGCCTGCCTCCATCAATTCCGCCTACCCCCTCGCTTCATCAACTGGGTGATGCTGCTCACAGAATCTGCAACAATGGAAGTGCGTGGCCCTGGCTTCCTAATGGAAGTAGTCCGCCCTCAAAGGGGTTTGCGACAAGGGGACCCCCTTAGCCCACTCTTATACAACTTCAGCCTTGACCCACTACTGCAAAATGTGAATGCTCAACTCACTGGGGTCCACGTGCCAGGCCAAGCCCCAGTCAAGATAATGGCGTTTGCAGATGATTGTGTGGTGGGGGTGTCTAATAATCAAGATGCACGTGCGCTTGAAGCTCTCATCCAGGAGTATTCCCGGGTAAGCAACACGGCACTGAACGCTTCCAAAACCGAAATCATCCTCCTTGGTTGGTTTCAGAACTGCTGGACCCCAGCAATTAGTTCCCAACCCAGCCCATCTGCTCGCCCACGTCCTCGCCCTACTATTTCAAAACACACCACCCCACTGGTGCTCCCCTTCATGCCACGTCCTACCATAGGACCAGTACGCCATCTGAGCGTGTGGATGGAGGCAGGCGGATATGCGTCAGCAGTAATGGAGTGCCGTATTCTGGATAACTTGACAAAGCGCATAGCCTCCCTCAGAGCCCACCCTACTTCCCTTACTGGCAGGATTGTTTTAGCCAACTCCATGCTCCTCTCCAAAGTCTGGTTTGGAGCCCATGTTAGCCCTTCTCCCCAAGCTTCTACAAATCCTTGTACGCCTTGCTGCAAGGATGGCTTTGGTCAGGCCGCCTTCCACCAGTGCGGCTAGAGGTCATGTTTGGCCCTCAACATCATGGTAGCATGGGCCTCCTTGACTTCAAAGCCCATGCCACCAAGATCCTGGGTACCTGGATTGCGGCCGTCACCACCCCTACACTCCCCTCCCAACACTGGTCTCACGCAGCCCTCTCTAACTTCTTCCGCGCCTTGGGCCTCAACGATCCATCGAACACCAACTCCCTGATGAAATACCTCGCATCACACACATCAGCCACAGGTCCTCACGGGACAAAAACCCACTACAAATGAATCCTACTCTCCATGCGGAGCGCAGAGTGGAGAATTCGTATTAGTGGACATACAACCCAAAGAGGCTGCCCCTCACCTCAGTTCACACAAGAGGTGCAAGGGCTACCCATCCATGATGGCGTGATCCCCATTCAGCCCCATTTCCTATCCAGGGTGGACTACCTGGACATGATGGACATCCCTTATTCCATTGAGACCCAAAAAACAATCTGGAAATATGTACATCACACTCTGTTGCAGCCTCAAGTCCGCTCCCATGTGTGGCGCTGCCTGAGGTGGGTGTATCGTACAGCTGAGCGCTCTAATGCTTTACACTCATCCTGTGTCGTGTGCGGCCAGTATGGAACGCTGTTTCACCGCCTGGAGAAGTGCTCTACCTCTAAAGTGATATGGCGCGAAGTTCAACGTCTTCTGGGCCAGGATCAAACGCATCCCTTCAGTCTGTCAAGAGATATGTTCGCTCTATCAATGGCCTCCCCCTTCTGCCCTCCCTTCATGCTTTGGTGGTTGCAATCGCCATGTGGACCATCCATACAATTGTCTTAGATGCCATCGCAGTCTCTACCCCCACCCTCCCAGAAGCGGTACATAGATTCTGGTCCCATTTGGTGGACCACTTTCAAGCGTGGATGTTTGGATACCTCCCACTGCATCGCCGACAGCTGGTCTCTATCTGGTTCCCAGTCTGGTTCATCAAATCAGACCCCTTCCTCCACACGTGCTCAATTGTGGCTATGGCCCCTTCACACGTTTCCTCCCCCTCCCCATAAGTGGCGTTCCCGCTGGCAACAAGAGATAGCATCGCTTCTCTGGGGTGCCTCCCCTGGTACTAAGTTTTGTCTCTTCTGAGTCATATTTGGAAGTGTCTGTCCCATGGTCAGCCTTCCCCACAATAAATTTAAATAAAGTAAACACTAGTAATCTTGACAAGCCATCCATGTTGAGGTGTTTATCTCCTTCAATGTATATTATGATATCATTTTTGGAGGTGTACAGCCCAACGGGCAAAGCGTCCATTGAGATCCTTCATATTTCTTAACCAGTGGAATGAACATGATCTGTGATGCCTTAAAATGTACCTCATAAAAATAAGACCTAAAGTGTTTGACCACTATAATCACCACCAGGCACTCGTGCTCAGTGATCGTGTTGTTCTCCGCTTTGCCAAAAACTTTGGAATAGTTTTTGAATGGGTGATTTAACCTGTTTTCATCCAACTGTGCCAAGATTGCGCCAAGTATACGTCACTGGCGTTGGTATGTCAGTAAATTGTCTTGGTGAATTCTGGATAGGCCAAGATTGGCGTCTCTACCAATTGTGCATTTAACTCCGTGAAGGCCTGCTTTAGCTCCAGGACCCACTCAAACTTCATTTCCTTTGTGAGCAGGTATGTTAGTGGCACTGCCAAGTATGCGAAGTGGGGGATGAACTGCCAGTAGCATCCCACCATTTCAAGGAACACTTGGACATCCCTCATGCTCCTTAGTGGCTCCATTGCCACAATGGCGTTCCCCTTATCATCTTGAGGCTTAATACCGCTAAGGCTAATCTTGTGCCCCAGGAACTTCAGGTGTCTCTTGAGAAAAAACACCTGCTTCATTTTAACTTCATATAGATGCGCAAAGCCATGTAAAGACCTTCTGGAGGTGCTGCCAATGCTCTTGAATTGTCCGGCTAAATACAGTGATGTCATCTAGGTATATTTGCAAACTCAATAACTTGAGATTTCCGAAAATTCAAACCATCGCATGTTGGAAGTTAGCAGGGCGTTGCAGAGCCCCCGCAGCATCCTCATGGGATTAAACAACCACTGACTACTGATCATGGCGCATTATCTCCTGATCCTCTGGAGAGATCTCCATCTTCCAGTAGTCACTGGACAGATCAATCACAGTTTTTAAAGCCGCTCAGGCGCTTCAAAGTGTCATCAATGTGAAGTAGTGGGTATTAGTTGTTCTTAGTATCTCGTTTAAGCAACAGTAGTACATAGTTACTCTAAGGGTCCCATCCTTCTTGCCAAAAGCAACAAAGGAGATTCCCAGGCGCTCTTCGATGGTCTGATTAACCCTGTTTTGGCTTGTTGGTTGAACTCTTGTGCAATAACTGCGTCCTCTGCTTTTAAATGATTTTAGAGCTTAGATTTTGATGGTATAACGGAGCCAGTATCCACCTTGAGGACCTTGCCCTTGCATAGGCCATAATCATTGGAGCTGGTACTGAAGATGTTGCTAAATTTATCCATAATTCATCAAGCTCCTTATACTATTTAGGGGTTACATCCCAAGCCTGAGCTCTCCAAAATCACCTACTGAATATACAGATTCAATCTCTAGGCAACTGGTCAGTCAGACCAGTGAAATGAATTGTACTTTTTTGACTATCATTTGTTGAGGAGTAATGTTTCCCAACACAATGTATAGCTCTCCAGAGTAAGTGGTTCCATAGAATCCTGGTAGTACTCTGGGTTCTTGCTTGCAGATTCCGTCGTGGCTGTAACTTTCAATATGGATTCAAGCGGAATCTTCACACTAATTGACAGGGTCATCCTGAGATGATCCCCTGATCATATCTCTATAATTTCACTAGCGCTCAGTGGAAGTTCATCCTCAGTTCCAACATTAGGTGGTAGCTGCTTCTAGCCTTTTTCATCAGAGTGTAATAGATAATCTAGATAATTTTGGTTTATTTCAACCATGCGTGTATGTTGTTTCCATGGCTGATGTCTTTGTCCTTAAACACCAGTGAAGTTAGTACTCAAGATGCTCACCATGCTAGTGGCAAAATTTTTTTACTCCCCAAACTCTGAGAAAAACTGCATTATGATCAAAAAATCATGGTGGTCGTTTTACAAAACCACTGTCAGTGCCATTAAGAACATGCGCCTAAAGCGTAAAGGTAACGCATAATAAGCTTTTAGAGCGTGGGTAACTTCAGATCTTGAAGTAAAGTACTTCACGTTGTAATCAAAACGGGCTAAAACTTCAGTTTCTAAATGACTTAGGATAAGATGATGTTAACTGGAGCCCAGTGTCCAGGACTGCCAAAACGTGACCTTCTGGATAATTAACTCTACTCTTGTTATTCTCTTGCTGAAAGGGTTTCCTGTGGTCAGTACGTCAGTAGCATATTCCTTAAAGTGTCTCAGAGCAGCAGTGCTCATAATAGTCTTGACAGTATCTTCGTCATCCATTGTCAAATTCTTGAAAGTAGCCATAGCTAACTGCTTCCCTTCTTCAACTAAATTTATGACCTAGGAGGATCATTAACTTGCGCTTAATAGGTATCACTAGATGTAGAGCCATTAGTGCCATGGAATCTTAATATAGCAGGCACAGACACCGCGCCAGGTGCCCCTAACACGTGGTATCTGCGCTAGCCAAACCTTAATCTTTGTGATTGTCTTTACCCTAAGTGTGGAGATCCACCCAGTTGACAGCGCTGAGTATCTTTATTAGGGGTGTGTCCTTTTTTTCAGCGGCAAGTAATAGACAAGAATGATAAAAATGCCCAGGTTGATGGCACTTATTGCAGTTAAACTCTCAATGAGGAAAGCGTTCAAGTGGTTTGGAACTCTATTCCTTTAGCTTGTCGCCCTTAACATTAGCGACATAAATGGCTTTATTAACTTGTCAAGGGGGAGGCGTTGGTTTCATTGCCTTATATTCAGCTTTATACATTCCCTGTACATTGAGTAACAATTCCTTAAGAGCCTTGAGGTATGTTGCGCTCTTAACCGCTAGAGTCATGTGCATCTTCAAATTAGGATGCATCTCCAATGAAATCAATAGAATGGTTTTTGTGGTAGGCAAATACAAATCTTTTGATCCACTACTGTTGATACTTGAGTTAGTAGTGAGAGGTGTAATTTATGACTGATTAATTATTACCCATTTTCATCAGGAGGAACTCTTGTTTCATGTCTGGACGTCTTGTTCACTGTTAAACTCCGAAAGTAGAATACTATTTACTTCATTATAATATAGTCCAGGTCATAGGCTCACGTTAAGTATCTCCTGAGCCTTGCGGATCATAAATCCTTAAATGTGGTGAGCCTTCTGCCAATCGCTAGTGATATCCATGCTGTTCTCATACATCTGGTGGAAACCCACAATCGTTCCTTCTCCAGGTGTATACATGGTCTTAAGATATGGTTTAAGGTTAGGATCCTCTTCAACAGGGTCATCGCGAATCATGGTTATTTGTGTAGCAGTTCTGACATGTTGTGGTATTTCCTTTGAGCGTCCCATATAGATTCCTTTAATTAAATTATAGGTTGAGTAGAAGAAGACTCTGATATAGTAATCATTTGTGCCTTCAAATCTTCTATACTCTTGTCCATGGAAAACAGCATATTGTCATGCTGTTCCAAGCGCTCTCCATATTCATTTAAAACGGTGATGGTTTCGCCATTCTCTTTTTCAAGGAATACAAGTCTCTCCCTGAAATTCTAAAGCTTAGTTTTCAGTTTTAGACCACTGATGGTCCTCTCACAATAGGTAATGAGGCAATTCTTGCTTTCTAGCAATCTCCTTGACATGCTAAAGATTATTGCGTAATCATGCACTTCTAATTCCAAGGTATGGAGTCTTGAAAGGATTTTATCCTCATCTATCACCAGTAACTCAGAGAAATCCTCTCTATGATATACTTCCATACCAGCTTTGTCATTGAACTGCTCATTAGAGCTCTCATGATCATGGCTAGGGCCCGTTGATTCCATCCCTGTAGTGAGCACCACAGTCAGATTGTCAAATCCAGCTCACTTGACATGTGAGGCTGACTCACTGCTCAGGGGATCTACTCCATGCATACTAGGCACCAGACAACTTTTATTAAGAACACAATCGTCCTCATGGATAGAAATTCTACTATGATATCACACTTTGTAGCATCAATCACTTTGGTAAGCTGTTCACGCCCATAGCGAATCTCTTGTGGACACTCTCAGGCATATCATTTTATGTTGACCCTCAGGACTCAACAGAAGCAAATCAACCTCTCCCTTGACAGGCCAGCTCCAAGGTAACCGCAATAGAGGATTTTCTTTTTACAGAGCAGATTTCAGACTGGTTACTGTATTCTGTATGTTTGGTTTATCCTAGACTGGTTACTGGCAATAGATCAGATTAAAAATTGTAAGTGCAAGTAAAAGGATAAAACTGAGATTCTGTGAAATTTTTATTGAGATAAAAATTGAAGTATTTTATACTTTAAGGGAAATCAATAGCAAAATGAAGGAGATATTGTAAAATAATTGGAATTTGGGTTTTAATATTGTGATTTTCAGGTTCCCCTAGTTAGAAATCTTCTTTTCTCTCTCTCGTTGCAATTACTTTTGCAACCCATTCAATTCAAGTCTGAATCTAGTTTGATAATCTAATAGAGGAGATTAGTCTGCGCCCATGTCAGGGAACAGTTGGGCAAGTAAGGTAAGAGGAGCAGGTGGGAGGCCCGCATCCTCAAACGTTCAAAAACGCCCCAGAGAAACCGGCAGAATAGAAGTTTTTTTAAAACTGGCGGTCACTATTTCTCCGGAAATCCTCGCTTGGCAAGCACAATGCAACCAGTATTAATACGCCGCACTCCCAGCCACTTTTGCTGGTGGTATACAGAGTCTTTGTGTTTCTGGACATTCAACAAATGGCTTTATGGGAAAAATTTTGTGGGGATGTGCACAATCTTTTCCCAATTGCAATGTATGTTACACCTCACTCCATGTCACGCGGTTGGCTGGACCTAGGTTTCAAAAAAGAGGCAGCAGATGAGGCTGCTGTGGTAAGCGTAGTGATTGACCTCCCCAAAGGGCAACGGGTCATCGAAATAAAATGCACTAGATGGACAAAATCCAACCAAATTTTCCTCACATTCAACTTTTTGCCTACTACAGTAAAACGTGACATTTTTTGCAACACCTGAAAGATGGTCTCTCCATCTACAGCGAAATATAATCTTTCAAAATGCAACGTTTTATGATGATGTCACACCTGTGCACCGGCAAAGCCATCACAGTTCTGACCCCAACTAAGGAGATCGCAAAGGACCTAACCCAGATCCCGCACTCCACTTTTATTAATATTGAAGGGCATACCACCCACCCTTTCCAGGTAACCGTGGACAGTTCGCCCCCCATCTGCACCCACTGTGACTCATTCAGCCAAAAGGCACACGCATGCCCCACCAAGGAGGGCGTCACATTCCAAGAGCACCCCTCAGTGGCCATGGCCAGCGGAGAGGCGCACTATGAACCAACCAGAAGCACCAAAGAGGCTTTCCCATGGGGAGCACAAGGTTGCTACTTACTGGTAAAGCCTATCTCCCCGCAAGATCAGAAGAAGGCCAAACAGGCCCACAGGGCCGCGGCCAAGGAAGCAGCCAAAGCCACCACCATTATCCCACACTCATAACCCCAAGAAGACATCAAAACCTTCGCGGTGGAAGAAAAATGGGAATTTATCAACCAATCAGATTGGGAAGCCCATGCCAATTGGGCCACCAATCTGAGGATCCGATGGGGGACTCAATCTCACCCAATCATTGCAACTAAGCTCCAGTTAAAACTGACTTGGGGCTCATCCTACCTAAAAAATTTTTTTGCCCCACTCAACGGTGCACCAAACTCATCTGCACCGCAAAAAATTTGTCCAACATCGGGGAAACAAAAGTGAAGGCAAAAGCCAATGCAAACCTTTCTGCTAAAATCAACAAAACTACTGATAGCGTTGCTGCAAACACCCGTGCTGCCCGGAAGTCCTGTGGGGATCTAGAGGAGGCTAGTGGGCTCGGGTGCTCACCCCCTCACACCTAAGGTGTGAGGGGGAAACCTTCACTTTAGGGATGTTGAATATCACTGGACTCAAGGCCTCACCGTCCCAGGCTAGGAAACTGAGTTTTTTACAACAAAATTTACCCATGGACATCCTGGCCATCCAGGAGTCCCACTGTCCGCGAGGTTCTGAGGAGGCTTGGAAATTAATGCTCCTATACCTATCCTTTTGGTCAAAGCACTGTGGGGTGCTAATTCAGAAAAATAATTTTTTCAAATTTTTATCGTCAGAAACCTTCCTCACTGGCTGAGTCCTCATTGTCACTTTATCGTGGGCTGACGTGGTACATGCTATTGTCAACATCTATGCCCCAAATGGTGCATGAGAGCGTCAGGAATTTTTCTCATCAGTCAAATCCCTCCCGCTACCCCCAGACCCTTTTGTAGTTGGCAATATGAACTGTTGGCTAAAAACTCCAACAGACTGGTGGCCTTCCTCCTCCCATGCCCCCCAGGGCCACGTTAAACATTGCATTCTAAAGGCCACATTTGGTTTAATGGATGCGCTGTTGTGGCAAGCCCCGCTGCTCAAGAACATGATGCGTCCCCACTTCCACAATGGCCAATTAAATTCCATGTCCCGCATCAACCTTATTCTTATGCTGGCGAAATTCCAACCCCACATATCCCACTTTAAAACAACAAAAAATGGAATTCTCTGATCATTGACTAGTCTTGATAACCTACCACCTACCTGTCACAGCTGCTAAGGCCCCACATTGGTGCAAAATCTGCCCCCCCGAGCTCGCATTGCCAGGGTTTTCCACATGGGTGGAATCAGCAACTTTGGCAATAGAGTTTGTTGCACCATTTTGCATGGACCCCATTTCCACATGGGCAACTTTCAAAGAAGATACCATCCGCCACTCTTGCCACCTCTCCTCCAGATGCTCACAAGCCACATCAGCTGTCATTTCATGCGCTCTGGCAGAGTTAGCACACTTGGAGTCCAACATCCCAGCTACAGGATACAGCTCTGCATGGGGCCAGAAGTGGGCAGAGGCAGCTGCCCACCTCAACGCACTTAAAAGGCAACACAAGTATCGGGTTTGTGTTCATTACAGGGCCAAACGCATCACAAAAGGTGACAAGTGCACCGCATATTTTTTTAAAATTTTTTTTGCACCACGCCAGAGTGTGGCCTGCACACAGGTGCAAAGATTGGATGAATCCATTGTGAAAACGCCAGCCAAAGTGGCAATCGAAATACAAAAGTATTACTCCAAGTTGTACCAATCCAATCCAATTCAGCTGGGCGAAGTGGCAGAATTTCTCTACTGAGCCCAAATCTGCACCATTTCCTGATACCTGAAGATAATGAATTTTGATTACTCCGAGAAATTATGGACAGCCATTCGCGGTGCACCAAACCAAAAATGCCCGGGCCCAGATGGCATTCCGTATGAATTCTACAAAAAGTACTTCAAATATATATCCCCACTACTGTTGGCTTCACTTAACCAGAGCCTTTTGGAAATGCGCCTCCTACCAGGAGGACAAGAGGCCTTCACCATCACACTCTTCAAGAAATGGTACAAGCTAGACTTAGCCAACTGGCGCCCCATTTCTCTAACAAACACAGATACAAAAATTTTAACAAAAATCATGGCTAACCATTTAGGGATTGTAGCATCTGCCACCATCTCCCCAGAATAATTTGCTTTCATACCCAGAAGGTCAATTTGGGACAACGTGCACTCTGTGGCTAATGTATGCCAGTCCAAGGCCTCTGGGGCAATTGTATTTTTTGGATCAACAGAAGGCCTATGATAGAGTAAACTGGAAATACCTCAGGGCCTGCCTCCATCAATTCCGCCTACCCCCTCGCTTCATCAACTAGGTAATGCTGCTCACAGAGTCTGCAACAATGGTAGTACGTGGCCCTGGCTTCCTAATGGAAGTAGTCTGCCCTCAAAGGGGCTTGCGACAAGGGGACCCCCTTAGCCCACTCTTATACAACTTCAGCCTTGACCCACTACTTTAAAACGTGAATGCCCAACTCACTGGGGTCCATGTGCCAGGCCAAGCCCCAATCAAGATGATGGCGTTTGCAGATGAATGTGTGGTGGGGGTGTCTAATAATAAAGATGCATGTGCGCTTGAAGCTTTCATCCAGGAGTATTCCTGGGTAAGTAACGATGCACTGAACGCCTCCAAAACTGAAATCATCCTCCTTGGCCAGTATCAAAACTGCTGGGCCCCTGCAACCAGAGCCCAGCCCGGCCCATCTGCTCACACACGCGCTCGCCCTCCCAGCTCACCCCACACCGCCCCACTGGTGCTCCCCTTTGTGCCACGCCCTACCATAGGGCCAGTCTGCCATCTGGGTGTGTGGGTGGAGGCAGGCGGATATGCATCAGCAGTAATGGAGAGTTGTATTCTAAACAACGTGACGAAGCGCATCGCCTCCCTCAGAGCCCACCCTACTTCCCTTGCTGGCAGGGTTGTTCTAGAAAACTCTATGATTTTCTCCAAAGTCTGGTTTAGAGCCCACGCCATCCCCTTCTCCCCAAGCTTCTTCAAATCCTTGCATGCCCTGCTGCAAGGATGGCTATGGTCAGGCCGCCCTCCACCTGTATGGTTAGAAGTCATGTTTGGCCCTTATCAGAATGGTGGCATGGGCCTGCTTGACTTCAGAGCCCATGCGGCCAAGATCTTAAGTACCTGGATTGCGGCCGTCACTGCCCCTACACTCCCCTCCCAACACTGGTCCCACGCAGCCTGCTCCAACTTCTCCCGCGCCTTGGGCCTCAACAATCCATCGAGCCCCAACTCCCTTATAAAATACCTGGCTTCACATCCATCAGCCACAGGTTCTCACGGTACTAAAACCCACTAAAAACGAATCCTCCTCTCCATGCGGAGCGCTGAGTGGAGAATTCGTATTAGCGGACATCCAACCCAAAGAGGCTGCCCCTCACCTCAGTTCAAACAAGAGTTACAGGGGCTACCCATCCATGATGGCGTGATCCTCACACGGCCCCATGTCCTATCCAGGGTGGACTACCTGGACATGATGGACATCCCTTCTCCATTGAGACCCAAAAAACTATCTGGAAATACGCACACCTTTCCTGTTGCAGCCTCAAATCCGTTCCCATGTTTGGCACTGCCTGAGGCGGGTGTACCTTACAACTGAGCGCTCTAACGCTTTACACTCATCTTACATCGTGTGTGGCCAGTATGGAACGCTGTTCCACCGCCTGGAGAAGTGCCCCACCTCTAAAGTGATATGGCGCGAAATTTAACGTCTTCTAGGCCAGGATCAAACACATCCCTTCAGTCTGTCAAGAGATATGTTTGCTTCATCAATGGCCTCCCCCTTCCACCCTCCCTCCGTGCTCTGGTGGTTGCAATCGCCATTTGGACCATCCACACTATTGTCTTGGATGCCATCGCAGGCTCCATCCCCACCCTCCCAGAAGCTGTCCACAGATTCCGGTCTCATTTGGTGGACCACTATCAAGCGTGAATGTTTGGATACCTCCCACTGCGCCGCCAACAGCTGGTATCCTCTTGGTTCCCAGTTTGGTTCATCAAATCAGACCTTTCCTCCACACGTGTTCAATTGTGGCTACGGCCCCTTCACGCGTTCCCTACCCTTCCCCATAATTGGCGTTCCCGCTGGCAACAGGAGATAGCATCGCTTCTCTGGGGTACCTTCCCTGTTACTAAGTGTTATCTCGGTCAGGTCAATTTCAGAAGTGTCCGTCCCATGGTCAGCCTTCCCCACAATAGATTTAAGTTTAAATTTAGTTAGACGTCTTATGACTGCTGATTTGGTGGTTTCTTCCATCTGGGCCATTCCTTAGCTGCAAGCTCCTTCTCATGATGGTTATTTCAGAACCTGGATGTTTTGGGCCCATTCATCTTTCCCTGCTTCTGGGTTGTGGGACATTATACCTTCTGCTAATATTGGTTTTTTCTAATTTTGTTAATAACCCTTTCAACTTCAGGTTTTAGCGATAGCAACCATATGATGAACCTCACATTGATTTTTTGAGCTTATACCAAAGTTAGATGATTACCAAATTTGTTAATATTTTCTTTTTAATCCTTAAACGCTCTTGTTACCATTATTTGGTCAGCTCATCATAGCGTCATCAGTGAAATGCAAGTTATTTTGCCTCTAAAAGTATATAAGGGGGTCACTTTTTCATACTGAACTTCAGCGGTGTCATAATCTCCATACACTAGATCCCCTGAATCGCTAGGGCAAAAATTTTTATTGCACATGATGTCATCCTGATCTTGATTATGATTTTGTTTAATTCCAAATCATATAAAAGGGCTTATTCGCCCCATGTGCAGCGGGTTGGTCGCCTGTACCTCCATCAGTTTAGGGTTGAATTCTAATCATTTCACTGATTGAGTAATAATTTTCTGAATCTATTGTGGCCTCATCTGTGACACCAAGGTTGACCCAACTTAAATAGATTTTAACTTTTATATTAAATTTGCAATTATGAAAGGTTATTTGAAACTCAACATATAATTAGATATTTACTAATGATTAGTCTGTCATACCACTTCTGCGCACAATAAACACCCTGCCTTAGAGTTTCACATAAACTTAAGTATATTTTGAAGATTATAAGGCTATAAAACAAAAATATTGCTTTTTTGAATTTATTGCGAGGAAGGCTGACCAGGGGACAGACACTTCCAAAAAGACATAAAGAAAGTGGAACATAGAACAGGGGAGGCACCCCAGAGAAGCAATGATATCTCCTGTTGCCAGAGGAAACGCCACTATAGGGAGGAGGGGGAACGTGTTAAAGGGACAGAACCACGATTGAGCACGTGTGGAGGAAGGGTCAGAGTTGACGAACCAAACTGCAAACCAGTAGGAGACCAACTGATGGCGACACAATGGGAGGTATCCAATACCACGCTTGAAAATGGTCCACCAAATGAGACTGGAATCTGTGGACAGCTTCTGGGAGGGTGGGGGTGGAGCCTGCAATGGCATCCAAGACAATCATGCGGATGGTTCACATGGCGATTGCAACCACCAGAGCACAAAGGAGGGTGGGAGAGGGGAGACCATAGATAAAGCAAACATATACCTAGACAAACTGAAGGAATGTGTCTGATCCTGGAAAAGCAGACGTTGCACCTCACGCCATATCGCTTTAGAGGTAGGGCACTTCTCCATGAGGTGAAACAGCGTTCCATACTGTCCACACATGATGCAGGATGAGTGAAAAGCGTTAGAGCGCTCAGCAGTATGGTACACCCACCTCAGACAGCGCCACACATGGGAACGGATATGAGGCTGCAACAGAGGGTGGTGTGCGTATTTCCAAATAGTCTTCTGGGTCTCAAGGGAATAAGGGATGTCCATTATGTCCAGGTAGTACACCCTGGGTAGAACATGGGACCTTGTGGGTATTAATCCATCCAGAATGGGTAGCCCCTGTACCTCCTGTGTGAACCGAGGAGAGGGGCGCCCTCTCTGGGCTGTGTGCCCACAAATACGGATTCTCCACTCAGCGCTCTGCATGGATAGAAGGATTCGTTTGAAGTGGGGTGCAGTAGCATGAGGACCAGCGGCCGAAGGGTGGGAAGCCAGATATTTCATCAAGGAGTGAGGGTGTGATGGATTGGCAAGGCCCAGGGCGCGGGAGAAGTTGGAGCAGGCCGCGTGGGACCAGTGTTGGGAGAGGAGCGTAGGGTTGGTGACGGCCGCTATCCAGGTGCCCAGTATCTTTGCAGCATGGGCCTCAAAGTTGAGCAGGCCCATGCCTCCACTATGGCGAGGGCCAAACATGACCTCAAGACGCACTGGCGGTGGGCGGCCCAACCAGAGCCACCCTTGTAGAAGGGCATACAGAGATTTGAAAAACCCTGGGGAGAAGGCGATGATGTGGGCTCCAAACTAAACTTTGGAGAGAAGCATAGAGTTGTCTAGAACAACCCTGCCAGCAAGGGAAGTAGGGTGGGCTCTGAGGGAGGCTATGCGCTTTGTCACGTAATCCAGAATATGGTTTTCCATCACTGTAGTGGCATATCCGCCCGCCTTCAACCACACCCCCAAATGGCGGATGGGCCCAACGGTAGGGCGCTGCACAAAGGGGAGAACAAGTGGGGCGGTGTGGGGTGGGCAGGGTAAGCAGGCACATGTACGAGCAGATGGGCCAGG